>JAGTXK010000025.1:0-177383 GCA_019096195.1 Boletus sp. NGJ
TAAGGTCCAGTCCAGTCCAGTCCTGTGTCCATTTTTAGAAGGACTGGACCAGGACTGGTCCTTTTGGTGACCACAATGTGTTGGGACCGGACCAGGACTGATAAGGACCAGTCCTGTGCGGTCCTAGCTAGAGAAAGGACTGGTCCCCAAATGAAAAACTGCCCTCAAGTAGATGATTTATTCCTGCGAAACAGCAACAATATTAATGCAGCATGCCCCAAACCACAGCTTACAATGTGTATCATGCATGGAATGGAGTATATAAGTCTATCCACCATAGCTCAATGCCTGTATTGTAAAACTACTGTCTACCATATCCACCAAAAGTAGCCCAACATCCATGCGCCATCATACCCATAAGTCTTGTGTCATTTTCTTCCTGCCACACATCTGCCATCGTTTGGCAATGTCAGAAACACGGAAATCAACCTGACAGAGAGTTCTCACTGCAAAGGTCCAAGAAAACACTGGTCAGCCAAGAAAAAACAGTATGCGCTCTCGACCGCCCAAGTCAAAAGCAGTGCTTCCCCACAATGCAAAATTCAAGAAAAGAAAATACATGTCAAGCACAAGCGAGATGGAATCAACAGACAATGGAAGTGAGAGCTCCCTCGAGGCTGAGCAATCAGACAAGCACCCCAATGCTCATTTAGCTCACTCGAGGAAACAATGAAGAAAGGAGAAAAGACACAAACACAAGAGTGTATCGTCAGTCGAGGAGCAGATAGACTTGACCACGGAGCCGGAGATGGTCATGGACAGGGCTAGTAGCCCACCTGGGCACGAGTTTGAGATGGTTGACAGTGAGGTATGTAATTGCCCACTGTAACATCAGTTAGCACATCTAATATAGAAAAGGGTGACCTCAAAGAAAGACATCGCGCCTCTGAGGTGGTCATACATGTAGTCAAGAAAGACAGCACGAAGGACTTACTTACTATCTTCTCTGACACTATCAAAGTCACATTTGTGTGCGCAAATGATGAGATGGAAACCGAGACGGAAACCCTGACGGGTCGCTGGTGTACCATATGCAAGTGAGTACACACAAACTAATGTGTGCATGTTGTGAACTCACTGACGATCATTGAAAGGAATGATGAGAAACTTGTACAAAAACACAGTAGACATAAAGTTTTCTTCACTGGCAGTAATTCCACATGTCGACAACACATCCAAATCCACTACGAATTGTATAAGAAACGTTGCACAGAAAAAGATATCCTTGAAAATCACCTTGCTATACTGCCGAAAGTTTTGGAAGCCCAGAAAGCGAAGGGAAAGAGTGGCCAGCAAAGTATTTCTGGAATGTTGATGAAGAGGGTACAGCGAACCTTCTCATGGATAGAGGTGTTGAAGGCTGTTGCAGAGTTTGTCGTTTGTGATGACCAGGTGGGTGAAAGACGATGTGGCTCAGAACATGAGCTAACCATGAGGCGGATAGTCGCTTGCAGTTGTTGATAAGGCATTGTTCAGGAATAGCCTTGTGGCGATGCGACCAAAGTCTACCAACGCTGACTTGCCATCAGGACACAATGTCAAGATGTTCATTTACAATGTGTTCGCAGCCTTTCTCAAGCAGCTCAAAGACGAGCTAGCGGTAAGTCAACCCAATCATCTTTTTCTCTCTCATTGACTGGCTTTTGTGTAAGTTAAATGTTGCCGGTCGTATCTCAACCACGATGGACCTTTGGTCAGTCGATCAGACAAAGGCTGCTTTCCTCGGCATTACAGCACACTGGATCAATGGTATGATTGGGTCGAACTCAGAATCATCGAAATGGACTCTACGCTCCGAAGTCATTGCGTTCCGTGGGATTGTTGGAGTGCACACTGGTGACAACATTGGCTGCTACTTTGTAGGTCTTTATGAGCGAGTTGGAATCGTTTCGAAGGGGTCAAGCAAGGTGTGTGTACGAGCCCTTTTGATATTATATCGTTTCAACTGAACCATCTCACCCTAGCTACTTTGTATCACCGCCGACAATGCTAGTAACAATGATGCCATGTGTGACAAAATCGAGCAAGTCCTCCACCAACACAACATATTTTCATTTGACCCCACATACCACCGTCTACCATGTCTCGCCCACGTCGTTAATCTATCTATCGTCGCTGTCATGTCTACTATAACAAGAATTTCAAGCGTGGAGACTACAGCTAGTATCTGGGAGTTCAATTCTGATCTCACTGGTAACCGCATTCTCGAAGACTCTCTGGATGCCATTGCTGCAGTCTGCACATTGGCTGTTAAGGTACGTTCTTATCCTTATTTTTCCTGCTTTTGCTAACTTCGAACGTCCTTATTGTACAGATACAATGTTCGACTCAACGGCTCAAGTACTTCAAGTCACTTCAAGCCAAATATGGCATCATCCCGCCACTCAAGATCCCCCTCCATAGCAATGTGCATTGGGGCACAGCCGACATCATGTTGGTGCGGTCATACAGCCTTCGCCAACCCATCAACCTGTTCATCAAGTCCGCAGACAAACTATTTGGCCCAATCACGACAATTCGGCGGAACGGCCATGTGGAGAAGCGCATCCCGTGGACCGCCTTCTTACTCAGAGCTTGCAACTGGGAGATTATCAATGACACACATGCAATCATTTCTGAAGCAAACAAGATTCAGCAATACTTTTTGTCCAAGCAACACACGACTCTTTGGCGTGCGATCCCTGCGCTTGAGGAGCTACAGAGTGTATGGGAGTCGAAGAGAGCTGACGCAAAGTACGAACGGTATCGTGCCGCCATCAATAGTGGTCTCGTGAAGATTGGAAAATACTATGTGAAGCTTGATGAGAAGCCAGTGTATATCTTAGCCCTTGGTACGTTTATTCTACGTGTATTCTAATGTTCACTAACGATCATTAGTCCTACACCCTTACTACAAATTACATTACATTGAAATGGCATGGGGAGGAGTAAATGAGCAAGAAGAAGAATGTGCAAAGGGAAACGTGCATGCCAAAAACTGGTATGACGAAGCGCTGCAAATCGTCGAGAATACCCTTTGAGAGTATTGGGAAGAAACACAGGCTAAGACACTGTCCAAGCCCACTTCAGTGTCATCGCAGCCCAAACCCAACGCTACACTAAAGTCCGAATTTGATCGTCACCGATGTGAGTTGGTTGAAAAGGCCCAGCAAGAGAATAATCAATTGATTGGATGGGCTGCCAAGCTATGCCAATATCTCACAATTGTTGACAATGTCACAAAGGAGACAGACGTGGTCGAGTGGTGGGTGGTGAGTTTCTTGGTCCCTTTGCTATCACATACTAATGTCAACAATAAGAACCACACAGTGACATACCCAACTCTTGCACATGTTGCCAAGGATATCTCTGCCATTCCTGCATCTTCAGTACCATGCAAACAATTGTTTTTGGCAGGTGCAGAGATCGCGACTGACCGTCGTTCCTGCCTGGGATTAGAGAGATTCGAAGAACTACAAATACTCAAGCATTCCTGGCACCATTCTATCTTCAATCGTGCACATGCCAACACATGCGATGTCGAAGAGGTTATATTGCAAGATTTCAAGGAGCTACATGATCTGGACAAGGAGGCAGGGGGTCATGATAAGGACATTGAGTTGGTTGATACTTAGACTATGCTATGTTGTGTATGTCATATGAGGACTGGTCCAGACCAGTCTGTATTGGTCCTCAAGTCTGATGAGAAATCATAGGACTGGGACTGCAATTTTTTGAAATGAGCAAGGACTGGGACTGTGGTCCAGTCCAGTCCCTGGTCCTTGACTGGTCCTGGGACTGGACCTTCAAACCTACACATGATCAAGAACGCCTACCCCCTCCCCTTAATTTCTGACCTTTTGGACAAATTAAAGGGATCGTCAATTTTTACTAAATTCGACATATGATGGGGCTACAACAATGTCTTGATCAAACCAGAGGATCGATGGAAGGCAGCTTTTCTCACCCCATTCAGGCTATTCGAGCCAAACGTCATGTTCTTCGGAATGTGCAATTCCCCAGCAATGTTCCAAGCATTTATGGACGATCTCTTTGGAGATTATATCGCAGAGGGATGGTTGGTGATATACATGGACGATCTGTTGATTCATTCCTCAGATCAGATAACTCATGACGAGAGGACACGGAAGGTCCTAGAATGCTTCCGACAGCATGAAATGTACCTCAAATTGGAGAAGTGTACCTTCTCAGCTGAAGAAGTTGAATATCTCAGGATGATCGTAGGGAAGGACAGAGTCCAGATGGACCCAGTCAAACTCAACGCCATCAAACAATGGAAGCCTCCGGTGAATGTGAAGGACGTACGGTCCTTCATTGGGTTCTGTAATTTTTACAGGAAGTTCATCCCCTCCTTTTCTGACATCGCACGTCCTTTGCTAGACCTCACAAAGCAAATGACAACTTGGTCTTGGGGACCACTTCAAGAAAAATCATTCAGAACCTTACAAGCAGCATTCACCAAGAAACCCGTCCTCGCCTTCCCAGATACTTCAAAACCCTTCACTCTCATGACGGACACCTCGTTCACGGTGTCAGGAGCGGTACTCATGCAAAACAACGACAACGGAGAGATGCAACCGTGTGGCTATCTCTCAGAAATGTTCTCTCCAGCGGAGAGAAACTACGACATCTATGACAGGGAACTACTGGCTGTCATACGAGGTTTGAAAGAATGGCGGCAATACCTCCTTGGATCCCCCCACCCCGTAACAGTGTTGACCGACCACAAGAACTTGACATTCTTTAAGAAACCCCGCCAACTACTCCGATGACAGGCACAATGGCTTTTGTTCCTCCAAGACTATGATATGGTCTACCAAGCCCTACCAGGAACAAAAATGGCCCCCGTAGACACTTTATCTTGTCGGGACAAGATTGATACTTCCAAGGACAATGAAGATGTACAACTCCTCCCATCTAATGCATTCGACTACCAAGTACGAATGATCGACCTAGTGTTGGCTGAGAAAATCAAGGGATCCGCCCAGAAAGATCCATTGGTGCTCTCTGCCTTAGAATGTGTAGGACAAGGAGAACCTCTCTTCATCCGGTCCAACGTGGAAGACTGGACCTTTGACAATGGCAACCTCTACTTCAAAAACTGAATGTACATCCCCGGCCCAGCCCGACAGGAGTTGGTCTCCTCTATCCATTCCTCTTTCAAGGGAGGACACGGTGGACACCTTCGCACCACCCAACTCCTGGCCAAGGACTACTGGTGGCCTGGACTTACTACATTCGTCCACAAATATGTCGCTGGTTGCACCACCTGCCAGAGTAACAAGGTCCAGACACCCTATGGTTCCCCTGGTCAACCCCCTAGCTTCGAAGGACACCGCCCTTTCCAAAATCTATCGGTGGATTTGATCACTGACCTACCCCCAGTGGGGGGTTTCGATTCAGTCATGGTCATGGTAGACCATGGGCTTAGTAAGGGGGTAATTCTCGCCCCTTGCACAAAAACGGTGGACGCAGCTGGTATAGCCTGTCTTTTCTTTAAAAAGGTCTTCCTATGGTACAGTTTACATGACAAACTGGTTTCAAATCATGGTCCACAGTTCGCATCTGTGTTCGCTCAGAAGCTCGCCAGACTCCTGAACTACGACGTTGCCCTCTCCACGGCCTACCATCCACAAACAGATGGCAAAACGGAACAATATAACCAAGAACTAGAAACCTACCTATGGATATTCTGTGATGGCCAACCACAGAAGTGGCTGGAATTACTACCTATGGCGGAGTTCGCTCACAACTCTGCAACCCACTCGATCACTAGAAAATCGCCCTTCTCCTTGATCCTCGGATATGAACCAAGAGCATATCCTTCCATCGGGAAAACCTTCCTACCAGCCCTGGAAGAGAGACTCTCTTCCCTAGAAGAATCAAGAAAGGAAGCAGAAGCGGCACACAAATTGGCACAACTACGCATGAAGGAGAGAGTTCACTCTTGCTTCAGACCCTGGAAACTCGGAGATAAGGTATGGCTGGACGCCAAAAACCTAAAACTCCAGATCCCCTCCCGAAAACTATCACCAAAACGAACTGGACCATTTGAAATCACTCAAGTGGTATCCTCTGTGGCGTTCCGACTCAAGTTGCCGAAACAGTGGAAGATCCATGATGTGTTCCATGCATCCCTACTTTCCCCATATCGGGAAACCACAGAACATGGTCCCAATTTCACTCAACCACCACCAGAACTCGTCGGAACTGAAGAGGAATACGAAATAGACAGCATCATCAACCATTGGGGAAAACCGGGAAGAAGGCAATACCTGACGCACTGGAAAGGATATTCCGCAGCAGAACAGACTTGGGAACCAGAGGCCAATCTTGGAAACACCAAGGAAATGCTCCTGGAATATAAAAGACGACTCAGACTCTGAGACGAGCCCATGTCCCCAAGACAACACCTCCCTCTTCATTCTACTTGCCCACGTATCTGCTGCCCTCACCCAAGCCCGTCTTCAGAAGCAGTACTCAGAACTCGACATCCCCAAACATATTGAACAATACTGGTGCTTCTGCAAGATTGATTATTGCCCCTATCATCACGCCTGATAGATGACTCTTGCCCCTCTTTCCGTACGCCTCAACAGACTCTCCCCCGCCCACCGCCAGAATCTTTATGCCGCAATTCTTGACAACCCCATTGCAGTCCGGACCCTCCAGACTATCCCCTTCTTCTCCTGCAATGACTCACTTGTCCAACTCGTTGCCCTCTATAGATCTTACTCCTCACTTTGATCCCTTCTCTCCCAGACCTATGGGAACTCAGCAGGTCCCTATGACTCCAATGCCCAACAGACTGCCAAAGAAGAAAGGGCAACAGAAGGGATCCTTGAGATTCATGAACTTGTTCTCGACCTCCTTTTCATCGAGGAATTCAACTATTCCCTCGCCCTTCTGCCCATCAACACCCATGATCGCCTCCTCCACCCCACCATCCTCTCCCTCTCGGAAGAAGAAAGTCATGTTTTCTTTGCCCCCTCATCAACCACCACGCCCTCCTACCCCATTCCCCCTAGACGAACCCCTTCTGTGGCGGAGCGACCCATGGAGAACATCAACGGAATCAGAAGTGTTAACGGAGTTGATAGCATCCCTCCAGAAACACAGAGAGCCCAGTCCTCCGATGACACTGTTGTCGCCTCCCCTTCCTCCACCAATCCCAACCCCTCCTCCTGAGGAACCTCCCCAATACCAGTCCTCCCAATTCCTTCCCCAGCCGTTTCCCAACCTACCAGAACCCTCCGCCAACGAGGAGCCATGGTGTTCTCAGTTGGCCTTCCCTCTCGCCCCAACAACCGAGGTCTTCTCCACACATTGGGGGACTCTACAATGAGGAGCCCTACTCCTTCCTCCGTTCCCATTCCTGGGGCTGCCACAAGCGCCTCTCCTACCAGCCATTCCGGCTCAATGGCTAGTCATCCCAATCCCCTGTCCGGCGCCAGATCGCCTCATAACCATCGAGCTCCCCTCACCGGCATCCGCTGCTATAAATGCGGACATCAAGGTCACCTTCAGCCCACCTGCCTCCAATACCATTGCTCCTACTGTAGGGTGGTTGCCCCCAACCATCCACAGTATGCTTGCCCACGAAGAACTTGCACATACTGTGGAGGACGAGGACACAGCTACCAGACGTGTCCCAGCCAGGGAGTCTTCGACGACTCTTGAGACCTTACCAACTACAAGGAGAACAAGGGAGATCGGAGTTCTTGAGATGGAACTTCAAGACTACGAGGAGGGTAATGTTACGGTTACTGAAGGGGGTACATCTTTTCCCCTTCCTTCACCTCCCGTAGGACTATGGGACGACCTATTCTTCAACTCGGACCAGGGATTCTCCAGGGATTCCCCCGCAACCCCAACACAGGCATTGCCCCATCCGGAGCCTCCCTTTCTAGGCAGTTATTCGTAACTCCCTCTTCGGGAACCTACCTCGTTTGGTATGGACACCGCCTCCCTTATTTCACCTGATGGATGCTTTCCTCCTTCTTGATCCGATCATAGACATTGCCTCCTCGGCTGTGCTCTCTCATGCATAGCCTAGTATTCCTACCTTCCCATTTTGACTCATGCCTTGATCCGTTTATAGTAATCTTTTGTCTGCGACTAACAATTACTATATTCGTTACGAAGCCTGCCCTAGACGGGTAAGGCCTATAAATAGGGACACAGGCCCTTCATGTAACTCTAACCTAGATCTACACTCCTTTCTGTGTAATCTACCTGCTTCTCCCACTAAAGGTTCCACTTCACCTCAGAAGCCTTCCCCATGCTCTGGAGGTGATTGCCCTCGTGCTTGTGATCATCGTTCTTATCACTTCGCACTTGTATGCCGTCATTGTCGTTACAGACTTCTAAAGCTTCGGCAACTCCAATGACCAACAGAGGTTGGTTGTTGTTGGTCAGGACTCTGCCACTGACCCAGCAAGCCTGGGACTCTGCCACCGGCAACTCGTAAAGCCTGGGACTCCGCCACCGGCAATAGGCCATATAAGCCCAGAGAACTAGCTGACGGAAGGCAACTGTTTCTGGCCTTTGCATCCGGTCTGCCCATTCTTCATGAAGGATCACACCACCATGGTAAATCCAAGACTCTGCCATTGGTTGTAGAGGTAATGAGAGGACTCTACGTAAAGCTAGCAGTTGGTCCCCAGTCAGAGGAAACCTTGGGCCTCTGGAGGTATATTTCCCTCAAGTCCTGCTAGTTCTATAATCCAACAGGGATTATATGGGAACGTGTCACATTGTTACCCGGTGTAACAGGCTGTCAATGACATGATGTCTCGCAAGAAGTTCATCCATGTTCAACCTGCTGTAATACAGTCAGCATGATGTCAATGTCAAATAAGGGTCAGAAAGGGGAATGTACATGACACGTATATGTATGAATCAAGTTCGCTGACTTGACTACTAATAAATACATGCACACTGGGCAACCTCATTATGATGGTGAGCAATTCCAAACTGCATGACTACAAAGCAGAAAGTCTATCAGACCAGGAGTAGAGCCAACCAAATGAAAATTTTATACATCGCCTTCTTCATTGCTCACCAATAGAATAATGCCCAGTACATGCACAAGTCAATGTGATTCATAATTCGCTCACAAATAGTACACTGATTGAACTATACAACAGTTGGGCCACTAGTAGTGATACAGCACATCTTCAGTGACTTCACCACAGACCTCTGAGCAGAATGGTCTCTCTCAATCTGAAAAGCAAACATCGGTCCAAACACTCTCCTGCACTTTCCAATTAGCGCCAATTATGATGCAAAACGGTTGCCAGACTTCCCTGTTCCACCACAACAAAAGATCATCAACTTGTCTTTTGTCCCCCTCAGTCTTGGTTTCCTTGAACCATTCCACTATCGCCTCATAGAATTCATGGGTGTCAAAGACACCATCGACAATCACCCATGAACTGACAGAGGACAGGGCAAACTGAACCTACCAGGCAGTCCAATGATCAGTCCAATGATCAATTAACATCATAATCAATATCAACATCAGGTGGTCAACTAACCTGGCAAGCCACATAGGCTATGGTGTGCAGTTGAACTGTCTTCATACCTATCAATTTCACGACATGAGTCTGTGTCTGCCTTTCACCTCGGTGATGTCTTGTCAAAGAGGATCCCTCAGGGCTCTTGTTCCCCAAGGCCTCTGTGGCACTTGGAGAAATAAAAATAGCTTTGAAGGCCTGGAATGAGATTCAGTGACAAAGCAAGTGTTCATGATACAGGACTCACCTTCTCTAAGATTTCACCCTTGAACAGGCCATTATCAGGGTTGTTAGGATTAAACTGGCCACCAGCATATAGAAATGCTGGCCAAGACTGAGTGGTGACGAGATAGTCTGGATGGAACTCACATATCTTCTGCCGTTGACTGTATCATTAGGATAGTTAGTTGTGAACATGTTGCAGCACAGAAATCACTTACTTTGCATCATTCCAGTCATAGTCAACTGGACACAAAAGGCGTCCAGTCACATCATTGTAGAAGCCTCGCCCAGTCTTGTCTTCTATGCTGAGGGGAGGTTCAGATCTCGGGGTGCCCTGCATGAGCCAGTTGATGACCTGTACTTTTAGCCTGTGGGTATCATCAGCGTGACTGCTGTCAGTACCTTGTCCAAGCTGAATCCTCTTGAGTTCCATTGTACAAAGCCAAAGGAAATAGATTTCTCACTTTCTGTAGAGCATCGTGCAGGTCGGTCAAAGGGATGTCATGAACAGAGGAAATCCAGTGCAGTAGTTCCTTATAGGACTTGTATAAATGGTTCTCTCTTGGATGCACTGTTAGCGACGCTGATAAGCAATGTATTATATCACGCACTTGTCCATGTGGTTGACTGTGACACTCATGTTAGCAACATGGGCTCATCAGTCAGCCTCTGCTAACATGTCATTGACACTGTAGTGGAGAGACATGATGCATTTGATGATTTGACCTTTATAGCGAAAATTCCCAGAAGCTCTACCAAAGGAAATGTCAATCGATGGGAACAAAGAATGATTGAAATATACTCTACGATTTGCTCTGGTTCCTGAATTTGAGGCTGCGGTCATGCACCGAGATCATACATTGCATATATTGCATCAGGAGAGTGGGGTTGATGCTCTGGGAGGAGACATTCGGACTGGTCATTGTTCAAGACAAAGATGACAGATAGATTGAGGGAAATGCGTGCTGTGATGACCATGGTACTTATAATTTGTAGTAACGAAAGCAGTGGCATGTAACAATAGGCCTTGGTCATCAAAAGCAGCTGCTATTCAGGCTGGAGACAACGTATTAGTGATTATGCTGACCAGTGAAGCGATTGAATAGAATTAAACCTTTCCATCTGTCCACCCTGCAGTGACGATGAGACAAACTTAAATGGGATAATCTACCTATCTGTAGGACAATGCCACACTATAGCTTGGCCATGGCCACACCAAAGCCTTCTCTGGTAGTCCAAAAATGGAAATGGCTGTCTTCAGGACTTGCTTAGTTTAGAAATGCCATGCCATGGCTTGACCATGGCCACACCAAAGCCTGCTCTTATTGTCCTGAAATGGAAGTGGCTGTCTTAGCGTTGCATAAGGTGTATTACGCTAAGATCTAAAGATACCTGGACGAGGGTTGAGACCATTTTCTGTGGTATATGGCCATACTATGTGCCAATTTGGGGGTAGTGGATAGTTTGTTAGTTGCAAGTCTTTCGGTGTGGTTAGTAACATTGAGGGTGCAGCGAGTGTTGCATTATGAACAGGTAAACATTGTCAGGTCGGATCGGCTGAGGAAAGCTCATCCAAGTCCATAAACCTTCAGGTTCTGCTGTATTTCCTAGCAAGATACCTCAGTAGATTGAACACAGAATAAATACCCTCCTTTACATTCTGGAGGCCTACTTCACCCCCCACCGTCCACTACCTATCATCATTGCCTATGGTCATTGTTTCCAACATTCACAGGATGAATCTGCCCAACAAGCTGGAGCAAATAGTTTTTTTATTAGTGAGTAGAAAGCCGCACGATCTGGCCAACTACATGCAGGTGGCCCATCGCATGAAAGTGTGGTAAGGGCTCCAATTGCCATCTTTCCATGAAGCTGACATTCTTTCTGCGAAGGATTGAGCCCATCCTTTACAGGAAAATTAGCATCTTGTCTGAAGCTCGTGCGCAGAACCTCTTACACTCACTCACCACAAGGTTAAAGACTGTCCTCTATCTTCACATCAGCATGTCTGTCTCCCCTGGCACCATTGCAATGCTCCTCTGCCACTGCCCAAGCCTAGTCAATCTCGTCCTACATGTGGAAGATAACAGCCTCTGTCGATTCCACATGATCCTCAACGCCCTCAATAACCTCACATATCTGAGGTACCTCTTGGTCGATCCTGCCCTTTTTTTTCAAATGCACTTTGTCCATCTTCCGAACACATCTGCATTCCATTATGTTACACATCTGGACCTGAGCAGTCACTGTGCTTTGGACACAATTGTCAGCGGATTCCAGTATTTATGCTGCTTAACACACCTGTCAATGACCTGGAAAATGAGTCACACAGTCACTCACAGTTTGCTGGCACTGCTCCAGCAAAGAGATTTCAAGCTGATTTTATTGTGGTTGAATGAGATTGATGGTCAACCTAGGGTGATCAGGAATCTGCTCAAATGGAGGTTAGATGACCCACAAATAGTTTTGCTCCGCCGAGCAAGCAACTGGTCAATGGAGCTGAGTGGCAGTTTTTGGCTGCATATAGAACATCAGTAAGTAATGTTGATTATGCTTCCAGGATAGGACTAACCTTCACTTTAGTCACTACTGTGGAGCGTCCTATGATATTGGAGGATATCACTACCATCTATACACAAGCCCTTGATCATCAGTCCTTACCATGGGAGCGGGATTAGTAAAGCACTTATGCAGAGATGGGTACAATTATGGATGCGTGTTTGGTGGATGAGAGGAAAAACAGTGCTATATGAGAGGGTTATTAGCATGAGAGTGAGTTAAGTGCTGTACTTACACTGGTGTAGCTACTGTAATGGTGTAGTGGTCAGTAAGGGTGATCAGCACTGGACGAGAGAAATATTACACATGTAGGTGGTGCAAAGATAGATCAGTAGAAGTAGGAATGATGGAAGACACTTCAATGAGTCTTCAACCCCACTGTCGCTCAATACGAGGTGGTGATAGGGCGACTCAATGGACACAAAGTCCAAAAGCATTCTCCATGCAACACAAAGTCAACTCAGGGGGACCAGGGACGACAAGTGGGGGCCATAATGATACGCGATCTTGAGTTGTGAGGGAAGGCATGAAGTCTTGGGTCTTGAGGGCATCGGCGAGGAGATAAAGGAGCGTGGGAGAGAGAAATGGTAGTGGAGAACTGTAAATGGCATAATGATACACGATCTGAAGTCATGAGGAAGGGAGCGAAGTCTTGGGTCTTGAGAGCATCAGCGAGGAGCTGTGAAGCCATGCTAGTGAGCAAGGGGTATTGTGCAAAGTTTGTAGACAAAGAATTTGTGATAGTTATTTGCCATGTGCTTACAAATCAATGTGGTCACATTATGCGCCAGTCACCTGCTCCTGGCTTTACAAGACCCCTTCACACCCTTCCTCAAGCTAAGACGTCATTTACAATTTTCCACCACCATTCCTCTCTCCACGCTCCTTTATCTCCTCACCAACACCCTCAAGGCCCAAGACTTTGCACCTTCCCTCACAACTCAAGATCACATATTGTTATGGTCCCCACTCATCATCTCTGGTCCCCCTGAGTTGACTTTGTGTCGCACAGAGAACGCTTTTGGACTTTGTGTCCATTGAGTCACCCTGTCACCACCTCATATCAAGCAACAGTGGGGTTGAAGACTCATTGAAGTGTCTTCTCAGAATTGCACCACGCACTTCAAGACCTCTTTGTTGGACTTCCCCGCCAACATCCTCAGGCCACTGAATTGGATGTGGACGAGCCTATTTATCACACCCACCGCTGTGTCCAGGCATGCCCCTCAAACCTGCTCTGACAATGGTGAGTCTTGTTGGTTGTCTCTGCAGTACTAAGCTTACATGGCATATAAGCCACCATCAAGCATCACTGCCTACTCCACATTGCCCCTCTCTCTTACCACCTACCACTTCGCTGAAATACACTGGTATAATACTTTCTCTGAAGCCCACACTTGATGTGACAGATTCTCTTAGCCTTTCTTATTCAAGTTCGTCCATGCCCGCTCACCATGATGATACTTGTCTCGAGATTTATTCTTCAAACTCACAATTGTAAGCCCTACCTCAAAACGTCTGCACAAAACACCTCCTCACATTCAGTGTTTCTATCATTCAATCCAATATATATAGCTAAGATACAGGAGTTTGGGTAACAATGGCCATACCCAAATCCATCATCCACCACTGGAGGTTGTCCAGCATGGCCTGCTGAACAACATCTCATCGAATCCCTTCAATCAATTTCTGTGTATGACGATAGTCTAACAGCCAGTTTTCTAGGCTTACTTCTCGGGCTTCTCTGGTCCCCAGCAGGTAGTCATGGATGTTAGCAGCAATGGCGGCTGCCCCAAAGGAAAACAAATTGTCGAATGCTTCATATATGGCATTCACATCAATGTGAATCCACAACTCTGGCTTACAATTGAAGACTTTATGTATGATCATTTGATGGAATGTACCAAGCGTGAAATAGTCCTCTTCTGGGGATGCTCAGAGGAATGAAAATGTGCTCAGTAAGTCTTTGACCCTGTCAGCAACAGCAGTATGTGGCAGCATTGGCTGGCCATACTGTGGTTGAAGGTTGAGAGCCAAGAGGACATAGGGCAGCGAATAGTCCTTTCACATGTGTAGCAGCTCATTGAGGCAACGTACCACGTCTTTTCACATTGTTTCTGGCTGCTCTACTTCCGCCCCTCCCACTACACTTCGGAGCCCCTTGGAGATAGCCATCTTGATCTCCGAACCATGGTTGTCATCAAAAATCACTCCCTGTGTGACTGTTATCTTGAGCAACTCATTGTGGGCATGCTTGATTGCCTGGCTGGTCTCCTGCTTCATTAAAGTGGCTTGGGTGGTGGAGTGATGGGCTAGGAGAATGGGGGAAGGATCTGGAGGAATTGATTCCACCTTATTGGATAGGGTCAGTGGAAGCTGTTCAAGTTGCCCCTATTCACACTGGGTACAGTCTACGGACCAAAAGAATGTTGGGCTGGTATGATTGGGCTGGATCCCAATGGTGGAACCAATTGTTTTCTAGGGAGTATGCATTGAGAAAATGTGGGTGTCTTGATAGTTTGTTGGGCCAGTATGATCAGGTTGGATTCCGATGGTGGAACCAATTGTTTGCTAGGGAGTATGCATTGGAAAAATGTGGGTGTCTTGATAGTTTTAAACAAACAGCATGGGGTCACCATCATTGACAGAACTGCTCGATGCCTGTGGCAAAGTGTTTTGATATGGGTAAAAAGGTATAGAATATTGGGGGAGGGGGTGTTGTGGTGTGAAGATGTCAGAGTCTCTGGGATCGGTGCTTTGCTTGCTGAACAAACCCTGACCAACCTGCGGAGTGATCTTGGTGGGGTGATCTTCATAAAACACTGGTGGGTAGGTCTGTGGTAAGCTATCAGTGAATATCTTCTGATCTATAGAATATAGGTTATTTATAGGCTGATTTTCAGAGGAAGCTGGCATGGCAGAAGAGCTCAATGTTGAGAGGATGAGGTAGTGGAGAACACGAGGCAATGAACGGGTACAATCGACATACATTCACGTACATGGGGGGCATATAGGGTTAGGGGTTACATATGTAACAATAACTATGCGATATTACTTTGGAGAGTACTGAAACAACACATTCCTGTTATCTTTGTCATCACAATTTTCATCCTCAGTGTCTTCCTTGGCATCTTCCTCAGGAAAGACCTTTGGAGCTCTGTCATCTTCACCCAACCAACGTGAACCCTGTGGACCAATCAAATCATGCAGCTGAGCTGCATGGGCATTCCTATGATATTGTTGGCTGCTTTTGAGTTCTGCTAGGCCATGCATACCGAGTACTTGATCGAGGATATCAAGACATGCTCCACCAACAATGAGGTCTCCGTCATTCTGGTCACATATGGTGGACAAAAAGGCCTGCTGACGTTCTGTAAATTTGATTTCCACTGTTGTGAGGGCGAGTCATAGTGCCAGTCGTAATCTGCCTGTTTGAGGTCAAGTGCCAACAGTAAAACTCTGTCAGGCATTGTGGAAAGGGCATGGATGAACACATCCCTATTCTATTCACATATTAGATAGATGACTGAAGTAATGATACAACATGCCTCTTCTATTCCATCAGCCATTAAATCATTGGGAGACATTATCCTGAATGATTGTGCTGCATAAAGTAGCCCAGAGAGGACGTTTCCAGGAGTGGAAATGTAAGGCTAATATTGTTGCCTCTGGGCATTGGAGAAATGGGCCTTGAGACCAGCATTCAGTCTGTATGGAGGGGAAGAGGGAGGGAAAGAGGGAGGACTGAGTGAGAAGTGGTGTGGATGAGTGAGAGTGTCCAAAGTGGCCATTCTTCTGATACTTGGCTGTCTGATACAACCATTGTCAAGGTGGAAATCAGACTTGTTTCACTGAGGCTCAATAACTAGATTACCCTCCTTTGGACTGGGTATGGAGGCTGAAGTCGCAGAGTCAATGAACGAGGTGAGAGAAGGGGTGGATGATAGATTGCTTGTGTGGCTGAGGGGCATGCTATGTGCTGTGCTGTTGCAACTCGTCGGATCTCAGGCTGCCAGCTCACCCCATTCTGTCAGAGTATCTGAGTTGGGGGAAGCTAAACAACTTACGTCAGCTATTGTGTTGTCCCCCTTCGCTCAAACCACACTCTGCAGGATAACTTGAAGACCCCCAAGACTTCGTGCCTTCCCTCACGACCCAAGATCACATATCGTTACAGTCCCCACTTGTCGTCCCTGGTCTCCTGAGTTGACTTTGTGTCACACGGAGAATGCTTTTGGACTTTGTGTCCATTGAGTCGCCCCGTCACCACCTCGTATTGAGCGACAGTGGGGTTGAAGACTCATTGAAGCATCTTCCATCTTTCCTAGCTCTACCACTTTTTCTCAGGATTGCACCACACACTTCAAGACCTCTTTGTCAGACTTCCCTACCAACACCCTCAGACCACTGAATTGGACACAGACGAGCCTATCTATCATGTCCACCGCTGTGTCCAGGTATGCCCCTCAAACCTGCTTTGACGATAGTGAGTCTTGTAGGCTATCTCTATGGTACTAAGCTTACATGGCACACAAGCCACCTTCAATTCCCTCGACGCCAAATCCATCACTTGCCACACTGACGGCATGATCATTTGCACCTCCCCGAACATGTCCTTCATTCCTGAGCCTCCCAATGGGGACGAGGAATTGTGTGCTCAAGTGGATGGGCACTTTGGAACCATTGACTGTTTCCAGTGGCCTCAACTATTTTGCAAGGAATATGAATATGCCATCTGCATACATTGAAGCGAACATCACCCTTCTCCTGACCCCCTCTTCTGGGCATGGTATCGCCCTTCCCTTGAAGATTTTGAGCCACTCCCCCATGCTACCTCCCTTGTTGGCCAACTGAAGCAGGACAAAGCAGCAGGTGTCACCTCGTTGTGCCAAATTGCTGCCGCACGCTATAACAAATGGAAGAAAACACACAGAGACAAGAAGGACATCGCCAGTTGGCTTCTGAAGGCTCTGGGCCACAATCTTATGGTCCTTCTTAACCACCCTCTGACCTTCCACGACGACGTCGTATTTGTTGCTCAAGCACAACAATATTTCTTGGGCATCATGGGATTCCTCGACTATGTTAAATATGTCCTTCCTCACGTTGCTTATCCTCCCTCTGCCCCTCACTCCATCCACACTGATTGGATGGGTTGTTTTACCCCCGACACCAAAGTATGCGATGAGCTGTTCCATGCGGGTGTGCCAGTATGGCTGGTCTGCTGCAACTTCACCATCACTCCCCAGACCATCATTAAAAAACCAGTGAGGTTTACATTCTCTGATGACATCATTTGCAGCATGTACTCTGAAGGTGGCAAACCTGCCTGTCCTTTTGATCCACTTTACCATGGGCCTGGTGGATTCCTTTGTCATCTCCATACCTGCCGGCACTACAAAGCTACAGTCGAACAACCACCAGTGTCCTTGTCCCTCAAGCCTGGATGCAAGCTTCCAGTCATGTGGGCAAAATGCCTACTCAAGCGCAAACAAGGCAAGCTGTGCAAAAGGAACGCACTCGTCCCAAGCCAAGCGAGTGGTCTTTAATACATTAACTGTCAGTTGGGGACTAATGTACCATGGAGGTGGTAGTGCTGGAGGTCGGGACAAATGGGAAGAGGTACGCATGCCTGAGATGCCAGCACCTCTCTCCATTTGGGAGAATGCCATGAAGTGTGTTGACAAAGACCTGTTGAGGCTGAAGAAGGACATAGTGAACTGGGGTTATCGCATTTCAGAACTGGCCATCCTCATCTTAGGCCAGACCCCCAAGTGCCGCCAGCTTTTCATGACAAACTGGCTGGCAATTCACCCACTCTGGATCAGTCGGCTTGACCATGACCCCCCCACACAATTTCCTGCCTCCCAACTGTGGAGGGAGATTCTCCACAAAGCGCCATCCAAGGAAGAGCTTGAGGCTGCACCCAAAAGCAGCATGGGCATTGCGCTGATCATGGTACAAGGTTCTTCCTTTGCCCCCACCAAAACTGTGGAATGGTGTGGCAAGGAAATTTCACTCACCTTGCTGACCAATCCCCCACCCCGCCTCATTAGAGCGATCTTGTGGGAGATCTACGAGATTGGCTGGCACTACAAGCTGTGCACCCTTGACCAAGCCCTCAATCCTCGGTTGTGGGTGGAACATTGTATGGAGCGGGTCAGCTTCATGCATGCCATCTTTCCTGGAGTTCGGGTCTGGTGCTGTGGTCTGAGCCTTTGCCATCGAAGGCAGGCAATCTCAGGTTGACAGACTCGTTTGCTGACAATGTTCGTGTCCTCCGCAGTCTCTGTGTACTTCTCTCCACCTGGCCAGGGTGCCCATCCATCATTTTCGTACATTCCTTCTTTTGATGGACAATTCAAGCAAGCACAGGTCTATGAGACCATGTCTCAGGCTTGCGAATTCTATGTACAGACATTCTTTGATCATTTTGGCTGTCCCCCTCTCCTTCCCCATCATTTTCCCTTTGAGTACCATGAATAGCATCATGTAGTATGACTTCCTCATACCGCTGTCTCCCCTTCCAAGTATGAATTAAATAATGTTTTTCACATGACTTATCCATGCTATATCATCACTGCCTCTCTTCTGGTTTCTCAGACTTCTATGACCCACACCAATTGCATCCACAGCACTTTCTAATGCTGTGGATGAAGTCGAAGATCCAACATCCATAGACTTGGCTACTAGCCGAGATGACACACTAAAATGTCTGAAAAACCTCATGGAGGAACATATGCGTTACTGATTTGTGTTATGGCTTGCTATGTGAAGTATGCTGTATCTGTGTTTTTGATACTGCTATACTAGCTTCCATTCCTCTAAGAATGCCAAAGAATGCCTTCAAACGAAAGATTAACCCCACAAGAGTCACTCATGCTAAATGGGTGACAAAAAATACCACAAGGGGGCCCAAGATGACTCTGGTCAGATCAGATGCCACCAAGAATGCTGCTTCAACAACTCCATCACAATCAGCCCAGTCCACCTCAAGCAAGGCTGGGCCATCTGGCTCTCAGTTCACCTTCGGTACCACCTTGTATGTTCTATGGCACATTTAAATGCATTGTTCTGATGATATCTGGTCAAGGCAAGATGCAGCTGATTCAGAATTAGATGAGATATGCCCAATCTGACTTCCCCCAAAAAATGTGCCCATCCCTGATTTTGATAAACACACTGATCAATATGGTTTTATAGACCTCAAATGATTATCTCTGGAAATTGGTCACTCACAAGAAAGAGTTTCTGCAAGCTTTGTTGGACATGGAAGCACCATCTCAATCCTGAGAATATGGTATATGCCATCGAGATGGCGTCTATCAGTGTTCTGACTGTTTTGGTCAGCCCCTGTTTTGCACCGGGTGCTGTTGAGATCGGCATCAGAGGCATCCTTTTCACCACATCCAGCAATGGACTGGTGCATTCTTTGAAGATTCATCTCTTATCTTGGTGCGCTGTGTGAATCATTTCCTAGTTTAACAAAGTTTGAACCATATTGCTGCAGACCGGCTTTGAGCTCTATCTCAGACATGATGGGGGCCCTTGTCCCACCGGCGGCAATGAACATCAAAATGCTTCCAAAGTGCCGGTACATCTAGATGATGAGGGATGGGAAGACATTAATCAAGAAGACCTTCTGCCACACCTTTGTCCCCCAGGCAGATCAGATTATCTGACCATGGTTGACGTGACTGGTATCCATTTCATGACTGTCAACTATTGCACATGCTCTGGATCTGACGTAGAATATCTTCAACTGTTGCACTGCAAGCTTTACCCGGCAACATTACAAATGCCGAGGACCACGTTTACCTTTACCTTGCTAGATGACTTTATCTGAGATAATTTGGAGTGTGGAACATCCGGAATGAACTATTATAGCAAGCTCTGAAGGATAACCTCCAATGTCTTTCCGCATGTTGTGCTAGTATGTGTCTGAACCAGTCTGTGCCAAATAATCCAATCAGACAGGTCCAGAACTGTTACCAAGAGTTACTTCGGGTTGCAAGACAGTGGAGGCTTCTGAAGCTGCTGAAGTGAAATGGCTTTGGCCACCATTCCTGGGAGCCAACAAAAGGGGATCTTGCCCTTTTTTGCCCTGCCTGTCTGCAACCTGGGATCAATGTGCATGTGTTGGTAAATGAACTTTCTGAGTTAGTGATGATTTTAGTTAACCAGTGCACTGGTTGACAACATGCCAACAGCTGGAAGTATTCCCATACTGTTATCATGGATGGTAATTTTAAGGCCGAGCATATGTGGAAGAGGCAGCCTGATGACCAAATCTGGCTCATGGATGGCCTTGGCTATATGGTGACTTGGCTGGAGTATCATGAGTATCTGAAGGAAACACACCACCCCCTGGAGGTAATAGTACCATTTGGAAATGCCACTTATCTTATGACTGATCGAAGACCAGCAGTCAAGTTGCAACAATCACTGAGCTGTGAACCAAGCGAATGCCAGCTGAGGCAAGTTGGATGCAACCAGGATCAGAGGTTCTGCATGTGTACAGCATGGATGCTTTGTGCCACACTCAGTAGTTAACTTGGAGAGGTAACTGATATCCATGGAATGCTATGCCTGTCACTCAAATCCCCACAGGCAGGTGAATATGGACTACTCATTCGTCCATGCCCTCACCCACAACATGGATAATGTGTCAAGAATCATAAGTTTCTATGACATCAACTGCTCCTACATGAAGAAGCTCCAAGCTCATCTAAGCAAGAACAAGTTCATCTGGCTGCCATCAAATGTGGACATAGTGCCAGGCATTGGGATGTGGCATGTGCATGGACATCAATACTCATGTTTTGCTCGGTATGCCCCCTTGTTCATTCCTGGGGCAGGATGGGTTGATGGTGAGATCATTGAGACATTATGGTCTAATCTAAACATTGTGTCTGGGTCTACATGAGGAATGTCCTCTCTCCATTGGCAAGAGCTTCTCGACTTCCAAATGAATGATTTCAATTTTAACAAAATGATTCGAATGTGTAAGTTCTCACATTGTGTATTTATTGATGGAACCTCCATACTAATTGATATCAGCTGGAAGTTTGGCAAGGAAGCTAAAGGGCGCTTAGAAATTCCCAGTGTCGGCCTGGGAGACATTTTATGACCTCAATGCTGGGGTTCCTGACATTCAAAGGGAACAGTGGCTGAGCCAGGAGAAAAAGGCCATGGAGAGACGACTCCGTGATCCATCAGCAATGGATATATTTGAGGTACAGTTAGACAAAGGTATGTCAGAAAATGAGGGGCGCCCCCAGGGGTCTGTTACTTATGCCTCCACAAGTATAGCACCCACCATACAGGCCATAGAGATAGAAATGCTTGCGGCCGTCACTCAGACGCCTGGCAAGCACCATAGAGTGGCAACATGGCTGTCTAAGGGACTGAAACTCAAGAAGGCTCAAATATCACTCCAAAGAGATATGAAATGGAGGGGATTGAGGGCCACTGAGCTCCAACTGTTGGCCCTTGCTCGCCGAGCCGATCAGCTAGCTGCCAAAATTTCGCATTTTTGTGCCAAAGCAGCCACATTCCTTTGCTATAAGAATGGGGACAGTAACGTTGGAGAGGAAGATGCAGTTGATGACCTGGGAGCTAAACAACCCAATGAGGCAAAGCTGCCATTGCCATCTAACTTGGGTCATGAGAGGTGCATGGCCCTGGGTGCTCAACACCTTATTCAACAGGAGCTCGAGCTTCATGCTGGCCAAGCAAATGATGCCTTACATAAGATCTGGCTCGTGTTGGCAGACAAGGCGGTATTGTTTCGCACTGATGTTCGGCATACTGGCAATTAGTGTTTGAAGGTCCAGTCCCAGGACCAGTCAAGGACCAGGGACTGGACTGGACCACAGTCCCAGTCCTTGCTCATTTCAAAAAATTGCAGTCCCAGTCCTATGATTTCTCATCAGACTTGAGGACCAATACAGACTGGTCTGGACCAGTCCTCATATGACATACACAACATAGCATAGTCTAAGTATCAACCAACTCAATGTCCTTATCATGACCCCCTGCCTCCTTGTCCAGATCATGTAGCTCCTTGAAATCTTGCAATATAACCTCTTCGACATCGCATGTGTTGGCATGTGCACGATTGAAGATAGAATGGTGCCAGGAATGCTTGAGTATTTGTAGTTCTTCGAATCTCTCTAATCCCAGGCAGGAACGACGGTCAGTCGCGATCTCTGCACCTGCCAAAAACAATTGTTTGCATGGTACTGAAGATGCAGGAATGGCAGAGATATCCTTGGCAACATGTGCAAGAGTTGGGTATGTCACTGTGTGGTTCTTATTGTTGACATTAGTATGTGATAGCAAAGGGACCAAGAAACTCACCACCCACCACTCGACCACGTCTGTCTCCTTTGTGACATTGTCAACAATTGTGAGATATTGGCATAGCTTGGCAGCCCATCCAATCAATTGATTATTCTCTTGCTGGGCCTTTTCAACCAACTCACATCGGTGACGATCAAATTCGGACTTTAGTGTAGCGTTGGGTTTGGGCTGCGATGACACTGAAGTGGGCTTGGACAGTGTCTTAGCCTGTGTTTCTTCCCAATACTCTCAAAGGGTATTCTCGACGATTTGCAGCGCTTCGTCATACCAGTTTTTGGCATGCACGTTTCCCTTTGCACATTCTTCTTCTTGCTCATTTACTCCTCCCCATGCCATTTCAATGTAATGTAATTTGTAGTAAGGGTGTAGGACTAATGATCGTTAGTGAACATTAGAATACACGTAGAATAAACGTACCAAGGGCTAAGATATACACTGGCTTCTCATCAAGCTTCACATAGTATTTTCCAATCTTCACGAGACCACTATTGATGGCGGCACGATACCGTTCGTACTTTGCGTCAGCTCTCTTCGACTCCCATACACTCTGTAGCTCCTCAAGCGCAGGGATCGCACGCCAAAGAGTCGTGTGTTGCTTGGACAAAAAGTATTGCTGAATCTTGTTTGCTTCAGAAATGATTGCATGTGTGTCATTGATAATCTCCCAGTTGCAAGCTCTGAGTAAGAAGGCGGTCCACGGGATGCGCTTCTCCACATGGCCGTTCCGCCGAATTGTCGTGATTGGGCCAAATAGTTTGTCTGCGGACTTGATGAACAGGTTGATGGGTTGGCGAAGGCTGTATGACCGCACCAACATGATGTCGGCTGTGCCCCAATGCACATTGCTATGGAGGGGGATCTTGAGTGGCGGGATGATGCCATATTTGGCTTGAAGTGACTTGAAGTACTTGAGCCGTTGAGTCGAACATTGTATCTGTACAATAAGGACGTTCGAAGTTAGCAAAAGCAGGAAAAATAAGGATAAGAACGTACCTTAACAGCCAATGTGCAGACTGCAGCAATGGCATCCAGAGAGTCTTCGAGAATGCGGTTACCAGTGAGATCAGAATTGAACTCCCAGATACTAGCTGTAGTCTCCACGCTTGAAATTCTTGTTATAGTAGACATGACAGCGACGATAGATAGATTAACGACGTGGGCGAGACATGGTAGACGGTGGTATGTGGGGTCAAATGAAAATATGTTGTGTTGGTGGAGGACTTGCTCGATTTTGTCACACATGGCATCATTGTTACTAGCATTGTCGGCGGTGATACAAAGTAGCTAGGGTGAGATGGTTCAGTTGAAACGATATAATATCAAAAGGGCTCGTACACACACCTTGCTTGACCCCTTCGAAACGATTCCAACTCGCTCATAAAGACCTACAAAGTAGCAGCCAATGTTGTCACCAGTGTGCACTCCAACAATCCCACGGAACGCAATGACTTCGGAGCGTAGAGTCCATTTCGATGATTCTGAGTTCGACCCAATCATACCATTGATCCAGTGTGCTGTAATGCCGAGGAAAGCAGCCTTTGTCTGATCGACTGACCAAAGGTCCATCGTGGTTGAGATACGACCGGCAACATTTAACTTACACAAAAGCCAGTCAATGAGAGAGAAAAAGATGATTGGGTTGACTTACCGCTAGCTCGTCTTTGAGCTGCTTGAGAAAGGCTGCGAACACATTGTAAATGAACATCTTGACATTGTGTCCTGATGGCAAGTCAGCGTTGGTAGACTTTGGTCGCATCGCCACAAGGCTATTCCTGAACAATGCCTTATCAACAACTGCAAGCGACTATCCGCCTCATGGTTAGCTCATGTTCTGAGCCACATCGTCTTTCACCCACCTGGTCATCACAAACGACAAACTCTGCAACAGCCTTCAACACCTCTATCCATGAGAAGGTTCGCTGTACCCTCTTCATCAACATTCCAGAAATACTTTGCTGGCCACTCTTTCCCTTCGCTTTCTGGGCTTCCAAAACTTTCGGCAGTATAGCAAGGTGATTTTCAAGGATATCTTTTTCTGTGCAACGTTTCTTATACAATTCGTAGTGGATTTGGATGTGTTGTCGACATGTGGAATTACTGCCAGTGAAGAAAACTTTATGTCTACTGTGTTTTTGTACAAGTTTCTCATCATTCCTTTCAATGATCGTCAGTGAGTTCACAACATGCACATATTAGTTTGTGTGTACTCACTTGCATATGGTACACCAGCGACCCGTCAGGGTTTCCGTCTCGGTTTCCATCTCATCATTTGCGCACACAAATGTGACTTTGATAGTGTCAGAGAAGATAGTAAGTAAGTCCTTCGTGCTGTCTTTCTTGACTACATGTATGACCACCTCAGAGGCGCGATGTCTTTCTTTGAGGTCACCCTTTTCTATATTAGATGTGCTAACTGATGTTACAGTGGGCAATTACATACCTCACTGTCAACCATCTCAAACTCGTGCCCAGGTGGGCTACTAGCCCTGTCCATGACCATCTCCGGCTCCGTGGTCAAGTCTATCTGCTCCTCGACTGACGATACACTCTTGTGTTTGTGTCTTTTCTCCTTTCTTCATTGTTTCCTCGAGTGAGCTAAATGAGCATTGGGGTGCTTGTCTGATTGCTCAGCCTCGAGGGAGCTCTCACTTCCATTGTCTGTTGATTCCATCTCGCTTGTGCTTGACATGTATTTTCTTTTCTTGAATTTTGCATTGTGGGGAAGCACTGCTTTTGACTTGGGCGGTCGAGAGCGCATACTGTTTTTTCTTGGCTGACCAGTGTTTTCTTGGACCTTTGCAGTGAGAACTCTCTGTCAGGTTGATTTCCGTGTTTCTGACATTGCCAAACGATGGCAGATGTGTGGCAGGAAGAAAATGACACAAGACTTATGGGTATGATGGCGCATGGATGTTGGGCTACTTTTGGTGGATATGGTAGACAGTAGTTTTACAATACAGGCATTGAGCTATGGTGGATAGACTTATATACTCCATTCCATGCATGATACACATTGTAAGCTGTGGTTTGGGGCATGCTGCATTAATATTGTTGCTGTTTCGCAGGAATAAATCATCTACTTGAGGGCAGTTTTTCATTTGGGGACCAGTCCTTTCTCTAGCTAGGACCGCACAGGACTGGTCCTTATCAGTCCTGGTCCGGTCCCAACACATTGTGGTCACCAAAAGGACCAGTCCTGGTCCAGTCCTTCTAAAAATGGACACAGGACTGGACTGGACTGGACCTTAGAACACTACTGGCAATCATGCAAAGACCACCCAAGTGTGGGGGAAGGTCAATGCCGTGGACGCGGTTGTCAATCAGCATGTTGCCATATATTGGAGATGCAGATCTGCCATGCTGCATCTTTTGGCAGATGATGGCATGATGGCTAGATATCAGTTATTGAAGGATGAAGATCTTAAAGTCAGCACTGCAGTTACCAAGCCTAACTCCCGCAACCATTGTCAAAACAAGTTAGCCTGGTTCTGGTCAATGGATATATCGGGAGACACCAAGATGAACAATTGAATGTCTGAATGTAAGTTCCACATTTGGGTGAAAAACTCCTACCAAAATTATGGCATCCACAGTTTACCAAGTCCATTGGTTGTGTGCAAAAGCCACAATGTATTGGTGGAAAGAGGAGGAAGAGCTACTGATAGCCAAGTTCAAATGGACCATCAATTACTTCGACCACAAATTTCATCAGTGGGAAGGGTGGGCAGCACACAATCGGCAAAAGGATGACTGAGGACAAATCTGCTATGCTTCCCACCAGCAGGCCATCTATGCTCGGCTTCGGGAGCAGTGTTGGGCAGATTGGGAGAACTGCTGAGCCTCACAACACACGGAGATGTTTGATAGTAGCTCCATTTCATAAGCTGATGTTATGTCATGACAAATGTACACAGCCTGTCCAAAAGTGTCAGCCATTATTTGGCCTATTCCAGGCACTGTGTGGGCTGCAGAATACATATAACCACACACCCTCCACATGCTGAGATTCATCCTAAACCCCCTCCCTCTTCACTCCTGCCATGGAGACATTTCCTGACAACACATCCGTCTCTTCACTCCACATGATGCTATGGTATCAGAAGTGCCAGATCAAAGTGGCTGTGGCCCATCTTTCCTGACTTCCAGTGGAGAAATGGCCTGCAACATGGTATGATAACCTGTCCATGGAGTCGGTATGCCTTCCTCATTAAACATGACTGATGGGCATTCTGACCATAATAAATTGCAGAACATCTTGAGCTTATTCTTAGCACTGTATGCGCCTGTGCAGACAGTACCCCTGCTGACCCCATCATGCGCCCGAATCATCAAAGTTGGCACCAGCCCCAAGGATCTGCAATTGGACATCATTCGTGGCATTGAGGGTATCAACCTCAATGGCATCATGTGAACCATAGAGCTCCTGCTGAACTGGCAGCCCGCCATGCATATGCCCACCTTCAGATTTGAACATCCATGGTGGGTGGACGACATGCTGACCTATCACGAGCAAGCATCGCAGTTTCTCATTTTGGAATCATTTGAGAGGGCGGAGAACTTCTTTGAGGTATGTAAATAAATGGCATCAACATCCTCAGCTCATAGATCACAAGGATTATTGGCCAGCCAATGATTCTCCTTTGGACAAGGCCCACAATGCTTGGCTAGACTCTCTGGAGGCCAGCATTGTGGCCGAGCTTCAGCAAAATCTGACCAAGCTTGTGTGGACTGAGGCTGCCATGATGGAGTCTTGGGTCGATATGGTTCAGTTCCGGAAGTTGTGTCAGAAGGGTTGATGACTTGTGCTTGCCCAGTGATAGCAAGATGCATAGTACTTTTTACATATTTACAGTTTATAGTACATGTTTTACCTACTATTACTTTTTATTGTCGTTCCCAAATTGAATGATGCATAAAATTACGTCGGGGAACATCCATGTATTCATGGACATTGTCCTGCATATAGTAAGTGAGCACTGCCCACTCCCCCTCTACCTGACTGACTCCATGCTCTAGCATTTGCCCCAAGAGCACGATCACTGTTCCTGGTTCATACTGAAGCCAATGCATGATGGTCAGGATCACGAAATCTAGCCCAGTGTAGCTGCCAATCAAAATGAGGAGGTCCAACCACTGAGGCCTACTGTTTGTGTCAGTGTGAAATGGACTCGCTCAGTTTGCCATGATGGACATGACGCTATAGATAGATGACCACAATTGAAAAACCTCCCCCAAATCAGGGTTCTCCTGCATGGCAGCCCAGTCACTGAGCCTAACCATCGCCTTCCAACCCTTCTCATACATTTCAGGATGTAGGATAGCAACCGATGCTGCTAAGAGGGCTGAATGTTCTTGCATGGAGAGCAACCACTGCCAGGTATCCTGTTCACCCCGGGTACCCTTTAGCAGTGCTGAGACCTCAGGTGATCCACTCACCCTCTATTGGCCAAGGTCTGATCAGTGAAGGAGGGCAAATCAAAAAATATCAATGTTTCTACCCTGCTGAAACCAAGCAGGAGATAGGTTGATTGCCCCCCACAGCTCGGCCCTGGGGTGAAAGTTTGCCAGGGAGGTTCGCCATGCCTGAGGAGAGCTCCCTGTCAAGCTGTAGGACAGTGGCCTAGATAAAAGTGGTAGCTGTTCCCAAATATATTGCTGGTTTGATCCATAAGTGAAAAGCAAGGGTCACTTTCTGACTCACAGACTCACTTGATTAGGCTCGCTCATTGCACCAGGTAAATACCAAAGTAAGACATAGCCCAAACAATCAGTTATGATGGCGGGCTCAGTGAGCTGTCCATAACCCCTGAACATCAGCATCCAACAGCTGCATTACATTCCCCCTCCATTTCATCCGTTCACCAAGCCTAATGATGTCAATATTGTCGATTGTCACTGGAAGGGCATTAGTGGAAAATTATCAAATCAGGGTAGGCATACCCTTGTTTTGGTATGGCCCTTGCAATTATGCTGTTCATCCTGTCTGCCTCACAAACTGTCTGCATTGGAATTTGCGGGTGGGGTACACTTTTCTGCGTAGTGTCATTGGTGGTCTGCAAGGCTTCCCAAAATCTGGACACCATATAAGTGGCCAATTGATCAGTGTAGGATATGGCCCACTCGTCGGGGGATTTCAGGGGAGTTCATGAGATAGACAAAAGAAGATGCGAGAAAGTCGGTGAATTCATAATTCCCTGTAGATATAGGTTTCCATGTTTCCATGGAAATGCATGTTTCACATCTCACCAGATTTCGGCCGACAGGAATAGCCTGACCCGACTTCATCCAGGCCAGAGACATATACATCACACTTAGGATCACATACCCTGCTCAGCCCCTTTGTATGCAAGGTGCATCACAAAGGCTAGTGACATTCACCCTGTCTGGCCCCATCCCATGCATCCCCACATAGCCACAGCCGCCCAGCACGGTCCCCTTGTGTACATCAAGGCAAGTGTTGCCTACCCTCTCCAGTGCCCTCCCATGCTTGGGCATTTGGTATCCACCACCCAGTCTGGTCTCCATGTATGCATCAGCATTCAATCACACTCACCCTGTTCGGTCCCCATTGTATACTTCAGCAGTCAGTCCCACCCTCCCTGCTCAGTCCCTTGAATACATTGAAGGAAGCGATACCAACCCTGCTCAGTGTACTCGTATGCATTGGCAGTTGGTTATACTCACCCTGCATGGTCCCTCTGTATACATTGAGCAAGGGTTTCCCACCCTGCTCGGTGTACCCGTATGCATTGGCAGTCAGTCATACTCACCCTGCTTGATCCCTCCATATATATCAAGGTAAGGGATATCCACCCTGCTCAGTCCCCCGTATACATCAAGGCAAGGGTTACCCACCCTGCACAGTGTGCTTGTATGCATTGGCAGTCAGTCCCACTCACCCTGCATGGTCCCTCCATATGCATCAAGCAAGGGATACCCACCCCGCACAGTGTGCTCATACGCATTGGCAGTCGGTCCCACTCACCCTGCATGGTCCCTCCATATACATCGAGGTAAGGGATACCCACCCTGCTTGGTGTACCCATATGCATCGGCAGTCGGTCATACTCACCCTGCACGGTCCCCCCATATGCATCGAGGTAAGGGATACCCACCCTGCTCGGTGTACCCATATGCCTCGGCAGTCGATCCCACTCACACTTCCCAGTCCCCCTGTATACATTGAGTGAGACCATACCTACCCTGTCCAGTGCCCTCGTATGCATCAGCAGTAGGTCATGCCCACCCTGTCCAGTCCCCATGTTTATATTGAGGTACATAATACCCACCCTTCTCAGTGTACTTGTATGCATTGGCAGTTACTCACATTCACACTGCTCACCCCCTTTGTATCCACTGAGGTGAGTGATTTCTACCCTGTGCAGGGCCCTCGTATGCCACAGCATTCCATCACATCCACCCTATCCAGTCCCCTCATATGAATCGAGATATCTGATGCCTACCCTGCACAGTCCCTTTGTATGAATCGGCACTCAGTAATGCCCACCCCATTCAATACCACTTGTATCCCTCGATGTTGGCTACACTCACCCCACTTGAGGCCCTGTCATTTATATCAACACTTCATTTACTTACCCTTTCCAGGCTCTTCTGTATCCTACGTATGTCCATCCACACTGGGCCTGACCGTAGCTCACGGGCCTCATATATCTCAGGCCCACCACAGGATCAGCCGTACATGTCAGGCATTTTGCAAGCAGGCTTACCATATGCTACAGGTGAATGTCACCACATGGGCTCCAATGCAACTGTGAGCTGATTCCAAAGCGAGCCTGTAATGTGAACATTAATCTAGCACGACATTGGCAGTGTCTATGAAACTTACCAGAACTGCGGCATAAGCAATGTGTGCTGCCTCCACCTTATCCATACAATGAAGGACCACATTGCACGAACGTACCCCACATGAGTCCTCACCATGGGCCATAGATGGACCTGTAAAAATATGCCTAGCAACCTGATAGGGTAGGAACTAGTATGTAGCTGTAACAACCATGAAAAACAATGAGACATACCCATTCAAGATAAAATCCACAGAAAAGGCCCAAGTGAATGTCTTCATTGTTGTACTTAGCTCCATTGTCCTCCCACAGGAAAGTGGGCAGTTCAGTAGCTGACATGTTGATTTTGCCATTCTTGAGTTTCTTCTGAGTTCTATTTCATTCAATTTCAGTTAGCACTGCCTAATCATTATGACCAAATGAATATATACTCCTCTGCATTCTCATTGAACACCATCACATACTCAACTGGGCAGAGATATCCGGCCAGCTATGGGTGATTAAGTCCAAGCTCTGATTTGGAGGTGCTAGAGTTGATGGGAGGCTTCATATTGTCGACTTTCGGGTTTTGAAGGATATATGTTGTTAGTTTCTCGCGCAGTCAGGCAGAGTCACTGCTCCTTGTCTCATTGATAGCTTCATTAATCTAAAAATGCTTCAGCCTGTCCTCAACACCACAATATATGCACATATACATACCTTTTTGAGGATTTTCTTGAGTGTTGATGCACGTGCAGCATTGTCGATGAGCGTCTTGATGCTTGGAATCTCGTAGATGAGAATATAGTAGACCTTCTTGTAACGAGCTAATATTTGTGGCATACTGGTACCTGGTTTGTGTGATGAGCATGGAAAATAAATTTAAACACTTAGATCTGCTCAAGAGCTTGCTTCCTAGCATGGTGCACATCTTGTTATGAATCCCTTTCAGAAAACAATTCACAAGGCTCGAACATGCTTTGCAGGCTACACGAGTCCTGGCTGAGCGAATCAGGTGGGGAGTCTTAGGCCTGACTATTCCTAACCCTACGACGACCGATGGCCGAAGCTAATACGGTGGCTCAAAAAACTGTCCGCATGTTTGGTCATTTTTCACTAAACGCGTTATTCCCCAATAACCCCTAACCCTTACCCTAACATATAGGTGTATGAAATGAAGCACTGACCCTTGGCTTTCTATCCACCAAGGTTTTAAGACATATGAATAAGAATTGATGAACTGGCAGCCATGTCAAAACAATGACTCATTCAGACAGTTTTTTGACTCTAAATTTATCTAGGTATCTAGTACTTGGTATGAGCTCCTTTGGCCTTGATAACTGCTTCAATCCTTCTAGGCATACTTTCTATCCATTTCTGACACTGTTCCTCATCAATCTTTCCCCACTGCTCCACTACTCTTTCCCGCAATTGATGAACACCTGTAGAAGCATTTTCATAACCTGAGAGGCATCTCTTGAGGTGATTCCAAGTATGTTCAATGGGATTAAGGTCTGGAGATTGTGCAGGCCAGTCCAGAAGCTTGATTCCTTGCTCTTCAAACCATCTTTGGGCTCTTTTAGAGGTATGCTTGGGATCATTATCTTGTTGAAAGATAATGTCATCTTCTGGAATTCCAGATTCCTCCATGCTTTGCAGCAACCCCTGCTCCAATATGGCCACATACTGTTCAGCATCCATTCTCCCCTCCACCTCACTCAAAATCCCCACTCCATTCCACCCTATGCAGCCCCATACCATCAGTGAACCTCCTCCAAACTTGACTGTGCCTTGGACCTCTCTAGCAATTAGCCCCTCTCCTTTCTTTTTCCACACATACTCTTGCCCATCTGACCCAATCCTATTGATCTTGGTCTCATCTGACCATATAACTCTCTTCCAGTCCTCCACAGTCCAATGCTGGTACTTGAGAGCAAAGGCTAATCTTCTTTTCTTGTGACCACTAGAAAGCAGTGGCTTTTTCTTCTTTACCACAGCCTTTAAGGAGGCTTCCTTGAGAGTATTTCTAACAGTCTGAGGACAGACAGGGGTATCAATAATGGCATTGATGTATTGGGCAGCATGAACAGCATTCCTGGCCTTGCCAGTAATAATTTGCTGAACAATAGCTCTTTTGTTGGTAGAGGTAAGCTTGGAAGGACAGCCACCAAGAAGCCTAGTCTTCTCTGGCTGGAGTTCCTGAAGCACTTGGCATACTGTAGACTTCCCTAGGCCAGTTTGGGCAGAGATTTTCCTAGAGGAAAGCCCATGAGAGGAGAGAGAGATGATATTGTTTCTTTGAGAGATGGAAATGGGTTTCATGGCAATGGTGGGAAAATAAACATGGAATGATGGGGTTTATATATGTTGTCTGACACTCAGTTACATAATGGTGACATAATAGAAGCCTTACCAAATGTATGTAATCATATTACAGCATGCTAGGGTCCAATATATGTAATCAAAACTTAGAGTCAAAAAACTGTCCGAATGAGTCATTGTTTTGAAATGGCTGCCAGTTCATCAATTCTTATTCATATGTCTTACAAGCCTTGATGGATAGAAAGCCAAGGGTCAGTGCTTTATTTCATACGCCTATATGTTAGGGTAAGGGTTAGGAGTTATTGGGGAATAATGCGTTTAGTGAAAAATGACCAAACATGCGGACAGTTTTTTGAGCCACTGTAGGTTATTGAAGGAAGAGACAAATGGATTAGACTGGGGATACCAGTCATCAAAGTGCTAGTTTATATACATGAAGAGAATGTGCACGGACCATGCTGTGCGTGTGATAAATTACTACGTATGGTAAGACGGAGATTAATAGGGCTGTGTGAGAAGAGCGGAAATTAAAGAGGCGTGGATCACATGAGGTATGATGTCATATGACGTCATAGGTTCTAGACCTATCATGTGAGGTGTTCCCATGGTCACGTGCACAGTCACGTGACTTATGAAGAAAAGAGTTGAAGAAAATGAAGAGTAAGTAAACGTTTGAAAAGTTTGAAAATTTCCTATATTATTACACTACCCCCTCTTTAAGACTCGAATTCCAGGCGAGTCGTTGTGTTTTCATTTTCCGTGAAGTTTTCATAAGGAGTGAATAAAGAAGTGAAGGCTGAGATGGATAAACCACGAAGCTTGCATGGAGCGGAAGGGTTAAGATGATGGAAATCTTTGACTGCATCCGGTGCAGTGATGTGAATTTCTTCAGATTCCCAGGTACGATCGGTTTCATCGTAACCCTTCCAATGAACCAAATATTCTAGTTTGCCTTTCTTCATCCTGGAAGCGGCAATAAAATCAACTTCGAACTGCTCTTCTCCCTCTTCATCAATTTCTATAGCGTCTGGTCTAGATTTCGGTTGTCCAGGCAACGTTTCTCTATATGGTTTGACGCGAGAAATGTTCACAGTTGGATGAATGTGAACAGAGTTTGGGAGTTTGAGTGTTACGGCGTTAGGAAGGACCCGAGTGATGACGTAGGGGCCAATCCATTTTTGTGTAAGTTTCTTTGCCGTATAAGGAAGTTTTAATTCATCAGTCGAAAGCCAGACTTGCTGACCAATAGAATATTCTGGTGCTGTTGATCGTTTTTTGTCTGAAGAGACGATCATCCTTTCACGTGTAGCTTCCAGCGCTTCTTCAATATCCTTATGGTTATCGCCCAATTTCGTCTGCAAAACCCGTGAGATGCCCTTCGAAACCCATACGCGGTACGTAGTTTCTTGTTACTTTAAAGGGAATTTCTCCGGTAGCCGTAGTGACGGTGTTATTGTGAGAGAATTGGGCTAACTTCAGCCATTTGACCCAGTCGTTTTGTTTCTTTCCAGCATATGTGCGGAGATACTGTTCTAGATCTCGGTTAATGCGCTCGGTTTGTCCGTCCGTTTGTGGATGATATGCTGTAGAGATTTTCTGTTTTATTCCAAGGAGCTTACAAAGCTCTTGGGTAAATGCGGAAACGAACTGTGGTCCTCAGTCTGAGACGAGGGTAGAGGGAAGTCCATGTGTTGACCATACGTGGTCTCTGAATAAAATAGCAAGGTCCTTTGATGAACACAGTATCGTACATAGGTATGAAAATAACTTCTTTAGAAAATCTGTCCACAACAACGCAAATAGCAGTGAAGGATTGTGATGGAGGTAGACCGGTGATAAAATCTACCGATAAATCTTCCCATGGTCTTTTTGCCGCGGGTAGAGGAATAACTTTTCCTGCCAGTGCATTTTGCTTACCCTTCGTGAGGGCGCACACTTGGCAGTGATCTACGTAAGTTTTTACATCCTTTGTGACTCCTGGCCACGAGAAATATCGAGAAAGAGTGTGTATAGTTTTGGAATGACCGCCGTGTCCTGCGATGGGCAAGTCATGGCATAAAGTAATGATTTCGGTACGTAATGGTTCTGGAACATATATTTGGTCTTTTTCATTTTTGAATAGATTAAGTTCAGAATAGAAAAGAAAGTTGTTTATGGCGTCTACGTCATATTTTTTGGATTCTTTTTGTATTTTTGTCATAAGGTCCGAAGAGAGAGAAACGTGATTTATAAAGATAGAAGGGGGAAGCACGGTGACGTTTTGGTTGTGATCTACAACTGCGTCGCCGTGATCTGGTCGTCGGGATAAAGCATCAGCTCTTCCATTAGACGATCCAGGTTTGTATACGAAGGAATAATTAAATTCTTGGAGAAGCATGTGCCAACGTGCTTGACGTCCGCTAAGTGTTTGAGGCTTCTTCCAATATTCTAAATTTTTATGGTCGGTCCAGATTTCAAACCTTTCACGACCAATTAAATAGTGACGCCATTCTTCAAGGGCACGTATTACTGCAAGCAGTTCCTTGTCATAGATTGGGTAGTTGCGCTCCGCGCTGTCAAAAGAATGAGAGATAAAGGCGACAGGTCACCAATTTCCGTCATTACACAAGGTAGAGAGCACTGCTCCCGTGGCGATGTCTGAGGCATCGGTTTCCACGCGCATTTCTTGATCGCGGTTTGGGTACACGAGAAGTGGCGCTTCCGTAAATTTTCTTTTTAGATTTGCGAATGCTTCTTGTTGATCTGGACCCCATTTGAATGGAACGTCTTTCTTGGTAAGATCGTTCAGAGGTCGAGCGATTTGCGCGAAGCCTTCTATGAATCGTCTATAATAATTACAGAGTCCGAGGAAGCCTTGAAGTTGCTTTAATCGTGTAGGAATCGGCCAATCCATGACCCCAGCTACTTTCTTCGATTGCATTTCTACCCCCTCTTTAGATACCACCATTCCTAAAAAGTCCACTTTTTCTGCCGAGAAGGTACACTTTTCTGGTTTTACGTAAAGGTCGTTCTCGCGTAAGCGGCGTAGAACTTCCTTCACAACTTCTTCGTGTTGTTCTTTTGTCTTTTTTGATGTAAATATCATCACGTCGTCGATGTAGATGATGACTACAGCATACATGTCGTTAAATATATCGTTCATCATAGTTTGGAATGTGGGGGGAGAGTTCGTGAGACCGAAATACATAACGGTAGGCTTCGTATGCTCCGATAGGGGTGACGAATGCTGCTTTCCACTCGTCGCCTTCTTTGATGCGGACATTGTTATATCCCCATCGGAGGTCCATGGCCGTAAATAGATCCGCATTCTTGAGTCGATCAATTAATTGCGGGATAAGAGGGAGCGGATAGGAATTCTTGATGGTTCCTTCATTTAAATATCGGTAGTCCATGACCATTCGTTTTTTGCCGTCTTTTTTGGGAATGAAGAAGATGGGGGATGTCTGTGGAGATTTGGAGGGTTTGACGTAACCCTTTTTGACTTCCTTTTCGATGAACGTTCTGACTTCTTCCATCTCGATGTCCGAAAGGGGAATAACACGTCCTTTCTTGGGGATGAAGTCTTCTTTGAGATCGATTGCGTGATCCCAGTGTTTTCGTAAAGGCATCCTTTGAGATTCTTTCTCCGAAAAGACATCTAAAAATTCGTGATAAGTTAAAGGAACTTTCTCTTTAAGTCCTTCTTCTATAGTACATAGTTGAACTGGTTCGTAAGAAGAAGTGGGTCCTAAGCCCATAATTTTACAGTAAGAGGTACAGTGGGGAAACGTAATTGTTTGTTTTACCCAATCGATGTCAGGGTTATGACGATATAGCCAGTCATACCCGATGATCATACGATGAGTTCCTAATTTAGATATGTAAGCGTCTATTACTTCGTAGTGTCCTTCGATTTCCACCATCAGTGTTACCGCGTGACAGATCGGTCCGATAGCTCCTTCTGAACCGTCAGTGTTATGTATCTTAATGGGGTTGTCGATAGTATAAAAAGGTATTCCGTGACGTTTTACATAGTCCTGATCTATGAAAGTATGCGACGCTCCCGAATCCAGGAAGGACTGGAAACGGTAACGCGACCACTGGCCGTTAACGTTGCACGATACTATGGTTTCAAGGGAGAATTCTCCACCATAGGAATGCATGGATGCTTGATTTAACGTGACCTTTGTGGGTTTATAGATATTCGATATTTTTTATTGTTTTACGAGGGAATTAAGTACACTTAATTCTGGTGCCGCGCTCAATTGAGACGCCCTTGCAGATTTCATTGATAGATTACGTAGTACAGCAGAAAGATCAGAGATAGGAAAATCGGTACTTGTACATGTTGTAAAAGAAGATGAAAAAGAAGAATGTTCGTGCCGCTGAGTTCCCTCTTCACTCATTGGCGCTGTCCATTTAAAGCCTGTGCAGCTCTGGCTTTTGCTTCGACTTCGAATTTATCTCTATAATACGCTTTGGCCTCATCCAAAACGTATGCCCTTGCTGCTACACTTGGTGCCGTTGTAGCTACAGGAGGTTGCGGGAGTGGTCGTTGTGCGTATGCACGAGATTGTGGTTCATTAAAAAACGAGGGATACTCATGTTCTCCCTGTGTTTGCTCGACGTACGAGCCTTGGTTCCAATCCCATAATTGTCTCTGCATTGGTGGACGACCAGTCCGTTTGAAAGGGTTCGTGGGACAGTTGGGTTTGATATGTCCAGGCTTGCCGCAATGGAAACAGGTCCTTGTTTCTTTAGAAGGTCCAGCCTGCTGGACTCCTATTTCCATGGGTGCGCCGCGACCCGGTTGCGTGCCTACTGCCGTGTACTGGGGGCGATATGAATTGTGTGGGGGTTGCCCACGGGGAGGAGGAAATGATGAACGAGGAGGTTGGGATCGGATAGGGGGTCCACGTTCGTTCGCCATTTGTTTGAACGCCCTTCCAATTACTCTATAATTGATTACCAAATCCTCGTAATCGAAGTTTCGAGCTGGAGAGTTTAATCACGACCTTTCGTAGATTTCGAAGTCTACTGCCTTCTTCAGTAGAACTTCCACGTGATGGTCGTCGATGTACGACTCTTTTCTCAGGATCTCGAATTTTTGGAGGAACAGGTCAATGGGGTGACCGTTTTGTTTTAGAGTTTCGAGTTTCCTCAAAGACTCGTGTGCTAACGTATCTATGCAGAAATGTGTCTTTATCTGCTCTTGTAACCTGTTCCAGGTGGGCCATGCATCGGCTCCTTTTGCCGGCAACATAACCCCGTTTGTGTCCGTTTCGATGGTTCCTTCCTCATCGAGATAATGTTCCATGATAAGTTGTGCGAAAGCTTCCGCTTTTCCTTCGAGATGGGAGAGGACTGTGATGTCCATAATCTTGTTATTTTTCCATCTCTGGGCATCAACCCAGAGACGGAGCTTAATCCACCAAGGGCAGAATGTAGTCCTTGTGCCGTCCCATTTCCCAGGATCAGCGATTTTCTTAGTAATGTTTTCTTTATCGCGTTCCTGAGTAAGGTCGGCGAGCTTTTGGACGAGATCGTCAATGTCAATGTGCGCCATATTTGGGGTTTGGCTTTAAGAAGGATTTTGGGCGAAGATAAGATCGGAAGTAGGTGATCCGGTAGAGTGCGAATGCTGAGGAGGGGCGAAGAGGCCTAACTTTGTCGGAGTTTCTGATGTATGTTTTCCTTTTCCTGCGTCGGTCTTCTTTCAGAACCTTACTACCAGATATCTTACAATCCGGTTCTGAGGTTCCTACACCTTCGTAGGAGTCGAAGTATAAGTCGTTAAAAATGATGGGCAACGGTGATGGGGGACCGGAGGATGACTGCTTTACTACGAGCAGGTGTAACACGGGAGAAAGGCGAGATAAATCTCCGTATCGTTACTTCGTGACGTCACAGGTAATCACGAGAACCTGGGTTCACTATCGTAGAACCAGCATACGCTCAAGTTGGCAACCACCTGAGAAGTGGGGCTAGTGCACTATGCCCGGCAGCAACATTATCCTTATTTAGTATGCCGGACGAGCGTATATGCAAGAGTTTCGGCGAGTTCTTTTCTCGTCACCGTCAAGTGGTGAATACTGCAGATGTCCCTTAAAACACTGGGCCCGCGTATATCTCCTTAGCTCTGGAGTCCAAGCGTTGTGTATAGCAGTCTAATCCAAGTGTTATGAATCCCTTTCGGAAAACAATTCACAAGGCTCGAACGTGCTTTGCAGGCTACACGAGTCCTGGCTGAGCGAATCAGGTGGGGAGTCTTAGGCCTGACTATTCCTAACCCTACGACGACCGATGGCCGAAGCTAATAGGTTATTGGAGGAAGAGACAAATGGATTAGACTGGGGATACCAGTCGTCAAAGTGCTAGTTTATATACATGAAGAGAATGCGCACGGACCATGCTGTGCGTGTGATAAATTACTAGGTATGGTAAGACGGAGATTAATAGGGCTGTGAGAGAAGAGCGGAAATTAAAGAGGCGTGGATCACATGAGGTATGATGTCATATGACGTCATAGGTTCTAGACCTATCATGTGATGTGTTCCCATGGTCATGTGCACAGTCACGTGACTTATGAAGAAAAGAGTTGAAGAAAATGAAAAGTAAGTAAACGTTTGAAAAGTTTGAAAATTTCCTATATCATTACACATCTTCATCCTTGGAATTGCCCTCTCCTTGCTCTGCTTGCTTTGAGAGCATCACTAGATGGACTGCTTTCTCGACATCACAGAACATGTCGCAGCAGCGCATGATAGTACATCCTACGCCCTTCATGTCTTTAAGGGGGATCCCACACTCAACATCCGACTCAGGATCACACTCTGACCCCACTGAGGAATTGGAGTCAGACGTGTAATCATTGCCAGGTACGCAATTCCTAATGAGATCAGCCTCGGAAACAATTGTCAGTAATGAAACTTACTTCCTGTCACGTTTTTTACCGTTCTTTAGCATCTTTGACATGTATTTTGAGGTTGTCTTAACATGTTTTGAGAACATGTTATCATTGGATTCAGTTGGAGAAGCAGCATGTTTGTTAGAGGGCATGATGCAATAAGTAGTTGATAGATTGAATAATGATTAGAGTTTGGGTGGGCGTTCCCTTTTGATCTTATCAGTGTGGGAAAGTTTCCATTTATGCATCTTGTAGTCCCCAGGCCAGACGGTGACTTCGAGTCAGAAGCCTCTGAGTCACATTCCCCTTCCATTGTATTCGTCCATCATCACCTATGCTCAACATCTCAGAATGAGTTAGCATTATTCATTCATAAAGATATGACTAGGTCTGAGTTGCACTTTCTTATTCCCCTTACTCAATCTTTTTTTTTTTTCATTTATACACCATCTATCAGCAATGAACAACACGCTTTCAAGATTTTTGGAGAACAAGGTATCTATAGAACTTCCCCTCAAACATTCTGAGGTTTATCATGTCACATACATACCCAAATCTCCCAGACCGCTTGTAAGTACCATTGCTTTGGTTTATTTTATCGTCTTATCTGTATGACTTTTCAGACAATTGAAATTCAACCTTCTGCTACTATGTCTGAGTTACGGGATACAAGAGAAAACCTTGCACTTGAATCACATTCAGGTATATATGTTCCAACTTCCCTTATTTTTGCTTATTTCTTTTCAGATGCATGACATCCTTGTCCTCTTGAAGGTGACAAAATCCTTGTAATTTCTCGACTGGACAACATCAAGGCTCCTGAACAATCCGGTGAGTATCACTATATAATTTATGAATTAACTTTAAATATAATCTAGCAAAGTATGATAGTTCAAGTTCCACGGAACCCGAGAGTGACTCGGAGATATTGGCGGCGATCAACGCAATCAGAGAGGTATGTACACATATTCCATATATTTTTCCTCCCTGAAAGTCTTCGAGCACAAGCCAATTACCAGTGCTGGCCATGCAACATCTTCGCATGTTGATCCAGCACAAGGATCCACTTGCAGGTGAGTTTCCTTCGTGATTATCAAATGCATGCAACTTATTTAAAACTTTCTAGGGTGTAAATGTAGTTATTTTCTGACTACAACACATGTATTTAGCCTTTGAGTCCCAATCAATAGCTTTGTCACCCTTGATCCCCTCCTAAGAACTTGGATGACCTTCATGGATGACCTGATATATATTGGATGTGCAAGGCCATTCAACACACAGCACTCTTTGAGAGGCCATGAGGCCTGATGCAAAGCAAGAAAAGTGCTAACCATTGATATCTGTCACCAGCACTGCGACAGAAGTGATGTTAAGCCCCAAAAATGGAAGCAGAGATCACCTAGTAATTCTCTGAAGCCTCACCATGCTGGCAATTCAGGGTTCTCGGCTCCTGTTGAGATGGAAGACATTGGTGACTTTCAACCCAAGGTAATGTATTGAAACATGCCTCATGTGGTCACATTATTTACTACCATCAGAGAATATAGGAACCATCTCATGCCCCCCTAGCCCTAAACTCACCTAATCTGGTCATCTCTGGACGCTCAGGGCAGCATATTCAACTTCCTGCATGCTACATTGACTACCTACCCAATGAGCTCACGGGTCTCCGCCATGTCCCACCCATGCTTGTTCCATCATCTCCTTTGCCTGGACCCTCTCACCCTAGTATACATCTCCCTCCTGACTGGTTTCAGACAGAACCAGATTCCTCTGGGCTTTTCAAGATCTTCCCGCATCGTCCAATCGCACTGATGCATCTGGTAGAACGAGTTTCAGGTCTGCAAGCCATTTCATGATGCAAGTTTGTTAGCCTCTCATACATGACTCTGTCATGACTCAATAGCAAGCAATCTGGATGGCAGATACAAGGAGCATCACATGATCTAGGACTTGTCACAGATCATCTGTGACTTCCTTCACTGAATGGATTGACCCCTTGCCCCATAAGCTGACCAGTGCAAGAGGTAAAAAAACAGTTGACATTGTTTGCCATTCATTAGCCTTCAAAGTGCCAGCTCTCGCCTCCCCAAAATTGCAGGGAACAGACCTCAATCAAGAAGGTGTGTTGGCCTCCTTAATAACTTGCTGGATACATTGCATCACCATTGGCGTAGAAGTTAGAGCTTGTGGGGAAGACACCATTGGTTGGCTTTTTCTCTGTATGGCGTGAGCTGGATATGAAAAAAAAAAAAAAGAGGGAACAACCTATCCATTCACGAAGCACTCTTGCCCAATGCCCTTTATACACACGCCCCACACCAGCCAGGAGAGATATATTAAGCCCTTCAGCGATGAATTTCAGAGAGGAGTAACTCTTGGACTTGAGTTTGCACTCCAGGTCTTTGAGATGCTTAGTACATAGTTCTTTATTCAAAGAATCCTGCACAGCACAGACGAGCAGCAACTGCATCTTCTTCACATCATTGATATCCTTCATTTTTAGGTGCTGCACGTTCATTGATGTGTTGGGTGAATGAAAATCATAGAAGAAGGCAGGCTGATGGTCCTGGTTTGTTTAGGCTTTGGCAGCAGTTGCTGTCATAAGTCCAAGGTATTCATGGAAATAGCTCTGTGCTAGTCCTTCAAGTAGGCAGTGCATGGAATCTACCATGAGTTGTTGGGCTGGGTCCCAATAGGGAAGGTGCCAGAGGGGTGACCACTGGACCCCATGTTGGACGAAACAGTTTATGGCACTCTGCAGAGGAGATAGTGTTCTTGTATGCCTCGGCATGGCGACACAGAACAGATTTATCATGAAAGTTCCAATCTGGGGAATCCATATCTATCCTGCCAAGAGTGGAGATATGATGACAATAACATGTGCTGCAGTAGAAATGACTAGTAACAGAGGCCAATTGCGATGCTTTCTGTGCTGCTGGGAGGTCGCAGACTACACATGCTATGGGTGAGTGGGTAATGTGGGGAAGACCTGGAGAAGTGCGAGTGAATCAAATATCCTTCACCCAGCTATCCACCATATCATTGATCAAGGGGTTAAGAAAAAAATTAACTTGATCTCCGGAAGGCTCGTGAGGACCAGGTATAATGCTAGCAAGATACATGTTCTCCGGCTTGTAACGAATGTCCAAGGGTAAATTCAGGCAAGCATAGGAGATAATGCCACATGAGGTAGTGGCATTCCGCTGACAATTTCCTTCAATGTTGAAGAAGTCCATGTTCACTGAAAACAAAAAATGACCTTCATCACCTCAATCAACAAACAATTTCTGTCCACAAGATCCCAAAAATGTCCATATAAATTTGGCATCCCACATGTCCTTTGTGGTGGTGGGCCTAGGAAGTTGGATATCCCACGCCAGGTCATCACATTGCTTGTCCATGACAGCCTCTAGCTCTGGTCTGGCCAGCAGGGCAGACAAGTAGTCATGAAAATAATGGTATACAAAAGTCTTGATGGGTTTTTCGCAACCATCATCCAGATTGTAAACCAAGTTGGTATGGCAAGGACCACCTTCTGAAAGGGGTATGTTGGTACAGCATGGTGGGTAAGTAGAGCAGGAGTCAGTCGTATCGATTGGCTTGAAGGTACAATTGCATTGGGGGCACACGGGGTAAGTGGTGGTGCGCCCCCCAATGTTGAATTTGGACAGAGCAGATCTCGTCGTCTTTGGGACCTGTTGCAATATATGAGTGCAAGTAGTGTCTGCTTTCAATCGTTTTTGCCAGTGGCCCGTCCGTTTGGTTCGACTTGCACCCTCGCGGCAAGTAGTACTTGGATCCACGAAGGAATACTGATCCCAACTTCCGCATGTTTATAGAAACATTGATTAGTGACCATCGAGGGAGCTCAATCATGGACGGGCCTATCGGAACTCAAACTGATCTTCAAAAGGAATGTTGAATGTCCATATTATCATGGACCAGCGTGGTATCTGCATGTAGTACATTGATTCACCGCATCAATCCATTCCACCGTGTGTACCCGAGCGTGAACACAACAACCACGTGGGAAACCTGATCGAAAACCTGATCGAAAGCCTGAGGGTAGAGTAACCCGATTCTTCCTATTGCAAACACGTTGTGAGTCTCACAAAGCAGGTGAACGGAAAGTAACACGCACCGTTAGTTGGACCCCCGCTCCGGAGGGTTGGGATGGATCAGCTGCTTGTTGCGTCTAATGGGACGTGAGCTGACGTGACGAGGTCCACCATCACCAGAAAGAGACGAACTGGGTCTGCTTCCTTTGTATCCACAGCACCTTGTCCTCCACCAGATGCATCTCTGTTCGGAGGTTTGGGAATAGTAGTCTTGGTACGTGATTTATCCTGTGACGTGGGATGAGTGTCTACATACAAATCCGAGGAATAACGAACCCCTGGCCTTCTAACGGTTTTTTGCGACCGCTCGCTAAGATATGCTCGTCACATAACATTCGATCGCTTGTCGAGGAAAAGCACTCACTCGCTTACGTTTACCTTTAGCCATCCACGAAGGCCCTTCATTTGTGACATTTGATCTCGCTGGGGAGTGGGAAGGGGATCGACGACCGGCAGGCTCGGGCGACTTTCCGGAATGCCGAGGTGGCTTATGCGAAGTCGGGCCCTTGTTGCCCAATCTTTGTCGCCACCTTTTGAATATCGAACGGCCCTGAAGTGACTCGACAGTGTCGAAATTTTCCTCTGGACGTGTCTCTGAAGTGGAGGGTACGGGTAGGGCATCTGACTGTGATATAGATATAGCATGGGATGGGCCCAGCTGCGGTGCCTCATCCAAAGAATCGGAAGAGGAGGCCAATGACTCCAGTAGTGTCAATGGGGAAGCAAGACAAGAATGTAGTGGTCGCCCACCTCGTCATAATTAAACTCGGGAGCAGGCGTGCTCGGCGGCACGTCAACCTATGTGATCGTGAGAACTCACTTCGAGGGGGAAACGAAAGAACTGATACCTCGATGAGATCATTGCCGTCCTCATTGTGTCCTTCAGAATGGAGTTCACTGGATGTCGTAGGTTGTTCCTATTGTACAGTGACGACGTCAGCACAACTCTTTTAGTGACGGGATGAGAAAATCCTACGGATTTAGAGTTTTGTGCCTTGTCGTCATGGGCCGATGTCAAAGGTTGCTCATCATTTGGAGTAGATACCTGCATAGATTGTCGATGTGGGAAACAGAATGGGGCCTATCCAACATGCTAGGACTATAAAGGCACAAATACTTACATTCAATGGACCATACAAGTCCGGGAGAATCTTGCCGAGATCACGAATGACAATTCTTCCGTCCGGTTGTCCAGCCGCAAGATGGCTACTGTCCGGTGAAATGGCAATTGAGGTTGGCTGTTTGCTGTCCTTGATGACAGGACCAATTATTGTTAGTGTTGGTGCATCGAGGAACGAGATTGAATATGGTCCGACGGTAGCAATAAATTTGCCGTTGGCGGCTAGAGCAATAGAGCGGACATCATCATTGCCGTGATGGAGAATTTGTGATTCAGCAAGCAGGGACCCAGTGGACGTCTTGAATGACCTGATTTTGTTGTCATGGGATGTCGCAAAAATCTGCTGATCATCGTTTGACCATGCAAGCGGAGTGCCCACCCAATCGGATATGTCAATTTCGATGGTGACGATGTTGTCACCGGTATGACTGTCGAAAATGCGGATGGACGTCCGGTAACAGGCAGTGGCGACGTGCTCGCCAGTCGAGGAGAAAAGGATTCCCATGACATAGTCGTTGTGTTTCAGCGGGCCGACGAGTCGCTCACCACTCGCAACGCTCCAAATGCTCGCTCCGTCTTCGGCAGTCCCGGTGGCAAACCTTGTCGAATCTGGGGAGACGTCGACCGCATATACTTTTGTGTCCGCCACGTCGATGACCTTTTCATGCATCTCTCCGTCCCACACGCTTGCCCCGTTGTTAGTCCCGCAGACTATCCATCTGTGATCCTTCGACACAGAAATGGCGCGCAACCGCATATTCATTTGCTTTCCGACCTCTTGACCATCTGCAAGTCGCCATCGTCGAATCCCATCATCACTTCCGCTCAAAAGATGCTTTCCGTCAGGGTGAAATACGATTGCCCACACCCATTCAGAGCCCCCGGTGTCCAGGACGAGTGTTTGGTCTTACTGAATAGTTAGCATTGCTCCATCGCTCCTCAGAGCCGCTACGCACCGGTATTAATTGACGACATCCTCACCAATGGTATACTGAAGAGTGAAGGAACAAGGTATTTCGGTTTACTCGTGCTGTGCAAAGTTGCTGTATAACACGTCTCCTTGTTCTCGATATGGTCTATCTGCCTCGTGTCCTTGGCGCTTATTCTTACTCGGATCCCGATGCAGGCAAGCAGTGAAACCTTCCTTTCCAAACGCAGTCTGCGAATGCCCGTCATGTCTAGCGTGTGGGACTCGGTTCACAACGAGTGTATAATCTGCACTAGACCAACTCGCGATATACCGCGCAGAAAATACGGCACATTCTCGCATGCTCGAATAGTCTCGCTCACATGCTACCTCGTTGGCGCTAGCAACGCTCTCGGACGCTCAACGACATGTTCCCTGGCGCACCACGGGCGGACGTCTCAGACATCCGTATGAAACCCATGTGATTGCCAGAACTTGTTCTCAAGTGATATCCTGAAGTGTTCGAAGCGATCCTGGTATGCGTGTCAATGTGATCAAGTGCATGAAATCGTCTAATGTATTCTACTTTCATCCAAGGCCAGATGAAAGCGCTGTATTCCGTGTCCCCCCGGTTCACTTGGGTGGTCGAGAAACTTACACACGACGGCCGATGGGAGTGCCCCTACCGTCAGGTATTCTGACGGAACGAATGTCCGTAGAGTGAATGTATACATGATCACATGAATTCGAACTTTTTTTTACCCAGGCATTACGCACCGAGTATCCCGAATCTACAGCGAATCCCGGATTCCCGAGCCATCGCCGCGTCGGTCGCCTTTGTCCATCTCCATTCCGCGTCAGGTGTAATAAGGGGTAAGTTTTTTTTTTCTACAGTACTTCTTCACCTTTGGTTGTCGCACCGGATTTGCAGGGATACTTATCCCGCCCTCCCTCTGCGGAAGCACTAAACCGACTTCATCAGCACATCGTACCACGACGAGTAACCCAACACCCCCTTCAAGTTGCAACCTTTTAGCCTAACATTGGCATCCGTCTCGTCGTCGTCCTGTCCATACCTCGAAGGCTTTTGTTTCCACGTCCAGGAACTACCACGTCAAACCACCACACTTATACCACCACAGTATCCACGACAGCTCTTCGCCACAACCCACGCACGCCGGCCCAAACGCTCGAGCTCAGACACCTGGGGCTCCCAGACGCGTTTCCCATTGAATGGACACTCCTCAATCGTTTCGGGAGTGGCAAAACCATTGACCGAATCCTCCCTCCCGGTCGTCTTGTCCACTCTCCTGATGATCATGAAGACTCGTCATAAATGCGAGACCAATCAACCGATGTTTCGATTCGACTCCACACAGCTAGTATGCTATAGTCAAGCTTCCCTATTCATTACAGTAAATGCTGATCATGCAAATCCACATCCCAACCTGAGGCCCCGAGACCTTTTTGTTTCGATGGATTACGCCGGAAGTCTTCTCGAGTTCCACTGACCTTTGCTGCTGTCGCAAGCTGTTTGAGTTATACCGATACCAATATTAGATGAGTGATTCCACTCACAAGAGAAAGACCCTCATTCTAAAGTTCCTCACCGAGGGTACTCAGAAGGAATAGTCACTCTGCTTGCATCTCCTGCTCTGCCGTCGGTGACGGTGACAGGCACGGCACCAGTGTCTTTGGTAATGGGGACGATAAGCTAGGACGAGGAGCAATCGATGGAATGCGGGATGCGAACAGCGAAGGTGACCTTGGTACCAAATAGGCTGGGCTGTCCACCAAGGAGTGGTCGCACGACGTTCGTCGTAGGCGGGTGACTTCTGCAGGCTTCGATCGAGGTATACCCAAAGAACTTGGCTAGCGGTACTCGGCGCGAATACAAGGGAGGCTAGTTGGCATGGACAGGCTTGTTGGAACTTATACTGATGCTGCGAGATACATGAACTCAAAGGAATACATGGTTAATGTCCTTATAATCATGGTCCAGCGTAGTATTGGATCAATGTGCTCCATCGTGTGTACCAGTGCGAGAACACAATAACCATGTGGGAAACCTGATTGAAAACCTAAGGGTAGAGTAACCCGATTCTTCCTGATGCAAATCTATTGTAAGTTTCACAATGTAGGTGAGCGGAAAGTAACACGCACCGTTAGTCGGACTCCCGTGGTTGAGGGTTGGGATGGGTTGGCTGCTTGTTGCGTCTAACACGACGTGAGCTAACGCGACGAGGTCCACCATCACCAGAAAGAGACGAACCGAGTCCGCCTTCCATGTATCCGCAGTACCTTGTCCTCCACTACCAGATGCATCGTTGTTCGGAGGTTTGGGAATAGTAGTCTTGGTACGTGATTTATCCTGTGACGTGGGATGAGTGTCTACATACAAATCCGAGGAATAACGAACCCCTGGCCTTCTAACGGTTTTTGCGACCGCTCGCTAAGAGTATGCTCGTCACACAACATTCGATTGCTTGTCGAGAAAAAGCACTCACTCGCTTACGTTTACCTTCAGCCATCCACGAAGGCCCTTCATTTGTGACATTTGGTCTCGCTGGGGAGTGGGAAGGGGATCGACGACTGGCAGGCTCGCGCGACTTTCCGGAACGTCGATCTGGCCGATGCGAACCCGTGCCCTTCATACCCTTTCTCTGCCGCCACCATTTGAATATCGAACGACCCTGAGGTGACTCGACCCCGTCGAGGTTTCCCTCTGGAGGTGTCTCTGAAATGGAGGGCACGGCTATAGCATCTGACTGCTGTACGACATGGGATGTGTCAAGCGGCGGTGCCTCGTCTTTACTAGAATCGGAAGAGGAGGCCAATGACTCCAGCAATGTCAATATGGGGAAGCACGAGAAGAATGTAGTGATCACCCACCTCGTCGTAATCGAACTCAAGAGCAGGTGTGCTCGACGGCACGTCAACCTATGTGATCGTGAGAATTCGCTTCGAGGGAAACGAACGAACTGATACCTCGATGAGACCATCGCCGTCTTTGTTGTGTCCCTCGGACTGGAGTGGACTTGATTTTGCAGGTTGTTCCTATTGTACGTGCATAGTGACGGCTTCAGCGCAACCGTTTTAGTGGCAAGATAACAGATCCTACAGGCTTAGAATTAGGGTTATTGTCGTGGCCGCCCGCTGTCGAAGGTTGGTCGTTAGGTTGTACTGTGGGAGTGGATACCTACATAGATTGTCAATGTAAGAACCTATCCAACATACCGGGACTATCAAATACTTACATTGAATGGACCACACAAATCTGGAAGAATCTTGCTGAGATCATAAATGACAATTTTTCCATCGTCTCGTCCAGCCGCAAGATGGCCGCTGCCCGGTGAGATGGCAATTGAGGTTGGCTCTTGCCTGTCCTCGATGACAGGGCCAATCCGTGTCAGTGTTGGTGTGTCGAGGAACGAAATTGAATGCCGTGTGATGGCAACGATGAATTTGCCGTTCGCAGCTAGAACGATAGAACGGACGTCCTTGCCATCATGGAGAATTTGTGATTCAGAAAGCAGAGACCCAGTGGATGGATCAAATGACCTGATTCTGCTGTCACTGGACGTGCTAAAAATTTGTTGACCATCACTTGACCATGAAAGCGGAGTGGCCACCAAGCTAGGTATGCCAATTCTGATGGTGACGAGCTTGTCCCCAGTGTGGCTGGCGAAAACGCAGATGTAATTTCTTGGGCAGGCAGTGGCGATGAGCTCGCCATTCGGGGAGAAACGGATTCCAGTGACTTCTGCATCATGTTTGAGCGGGCCAACGAGTCGCTCCCCGCTCCTAATGCTCCAAACGCTCGCTCCGTCTTCGGCAGTCCCTGTGGCAAATCTGGTCGAATCTGCGCAGATGTCGATTGCCCAGACAATGTTTGTGCCCTCTACGTGGATGACCTTTTCACGCATGTCTCCGTCCCACACACTTGCCCCCTGCCGATAAGTCCCGCACACTACCCACTTTGACACAAAAATGGCGCGCAACTGCAGTTCCATTCGCTTCCCGACCTCTTGACCGTCTGCAAGTCGCCATTGTCGAATCCCATCATCACTTCCGCCCAAAAGATGCTTTCCGTCGGGGTGGAACGCGACTGCGTATATCCACCTCACAGAGCTACCGGTATCAAGTATTAATGTTTGGTCTTACAGAATAGACTGAATAGTTAGCATTGCTCTCACTCCTCGGAGCTGCTACGCACCGTTATTCGTCGATGACATCCTCGCCAATGGTACACAGTTATAGGGTTGGAAGAGTGAAGGACAAGGTATTTCGGTTTCCTCGTGCGCAAAGTTGCTACATAAATACGTTTGCTCAATATGGTCTCTCTGCCTCGTGTCGTTGGCGCTTATTCTTACACGGATCCCGTTGCGACCAGTCAATATTGGTAAAACCTTCCATCCTTTCCAAACGCAGTCTGCCAGCTGTTTTCGGTACAGTACCTATGGTCTGAGATTCAGTTCCCTTCTACCTCAGGCTCCAGCCAAAGTGACAGCCTCTGCCCAGGCGCCTTGGTCTACTGCCATCTCACATCCATCTGATCAGGTCAACTGCGTAGCCATTTTTGACAGACTCAGTGGTGCCTTCTTGTCATCGTTCAGATTACTCCTGGCGTCCTCTTCTTCATCTTCATGCTCTTCTAGCCAGAATCGCCTCGTTGGCTGGTCGAAAAAAGAAACGTTATGGAGATCTCTCGCTTATATTGTGCGCACTAACCCTGCCTCTCCCGCAGTGCAATCAACCGCCCTGGAGATCCGCGCTGACTTTGTTGGCCGTCATAAACTTCTCACAATTCCGCAAGATGGAAGAGAACAAGATAATCGCGCTTCGTTGCGTCATACCTCCTCACTTTTCTCCGACACTGGATGGGAACAACTACTACGCCACACAGATATTCGCCTCTATCGGTATCTCAAGCATGACGGGACCTCTCCTCGCGACCGGTGTCTAACAGATTCATCATCTCCTGTCTCGCCCTCGCATACTTTATCGAATCATTGGACCGTAAATGCACGCACTTTCACGACGGGATCGCCCAAGGTCTGATGATGCTCTGAATCAGTGGCCACGTGGCCGTCCCATCCACAGCCCAAAGGGGGACTCCTCCGTTCCACTGGAGAGGACAAGCTGGTAGGAGCTGAACCATCTGAAGGTACACCTACGAAACCAGGCCAGATGCTGCCGAAACTCCCTTTCTCGATCACTCCTTCCTCTACACCTGCTAAAGAGCCATCCAAGCCACCGTCTGCACCATTGGTGACCCCGAAACTCGGAAAGAAAGCGCCAGGGATCGTCGAGGTTACAGTAAGCGAGGTACTGGCTGAACCCAACCAGAGAAACAGAGAAGATTCTGATTCAAGAGCGATCCTTGGAATCGATATCGTCTTCCACGAGTTCGTCCACTGTAAACGTTAACGTTTCTCTGCTGAAGAAGAGGGTAAAATTGTTGAGGAAGGAGCAACTGGCGGGGCCGAGTTGCAAGATGACGGAGAATCGTTCTGGTACGACGTGCCATCAGACTCTGAGGCATTCAGTGATGTTGATGAATCTATGGTGCCGTCGGGGGCATACAACGAAGAAGAGATGGGAGAACTAGTGGAGGAAGAACCTGACCCCACGGAATTTCCTTTACCTATAACGCCGGCAATCACGAGGTCAACATCCACGACACCCAACGCGGAACACCCCAAGATCACTGTCTCGGCCTCTCCGCCACCTCAGACGTCTTCGCCTTCTGGCATTGGTGCCACCTGTCAGAGGTCTTAGCACGACGCCTCCTGGCTCTCACGTGAAGGATACTCCTTCACCAGCACTTCAGATGCCGATGCCTTCACTTGAAGCCTACTGTCGCCCTGTCCAGGCTGTGGGACTCGGTTCATACATAACGAGTGTATAATCCGCACTAGACCAACTTGTGATATACATACCGTGGAGAAAATACGGCTCGTTTTCGCGCTCCCTGAGGACCCGTCCAGTCGAACGTAAGCGAACGGTTCTTGGGTACCCAGAGAGTTGCACAGCTCATCAACTACGTTCACGAGTGTGTTTTCTGCTTCCTCGTTATTCGCCTTGCTCAAAGCGGCACACGAGCGGAATACGGGTTCCTGCCATTCATACGACACGTTGTCGAGACAAGCCGATGAAAATGTGCAAGCAGCGGAACCATTGTTCTTGACAATCAGGGACCAGACGGATGGTTCGGTGGCATCACGAATCACGAACGGCACGTCACATCTCAAAACTTGAAAGGTAAGATGTCCCCTATTGGATATGGATCGTCATCCTAACCTCTTCACTTTACGATAAGTGATCCGACACGGGAGTATCTTGCACAAATTAGCAAGATGGGTTTATCTTCTACTTAGGGGTAATCATCGCAAGCTACCTTCTTCCCTGCGGGCATCGCACAACTCTTCCAAGTCAAGCACTTCTCGGGATCCTCATTCTCTTTTAACAAGCTCTCCACCAACCCTGGAGAAGGCGAACTGACCATCGGTGGTGCGGACATTGAGAGCGACACGCTTGTATCTGTCCCTAGTGACGGATGAGGGCTACTGGCAAGTTGACTTGGGAAGTATCAGTCGTCGCGACTATGATAGATAGCTACTATGCAGGGATTTCCTGTGCAAACTGTGGGCTCGACGGCATGTGTACGGGTACGTCGCGTATATATATAATCGAAGTATAACATCATTGGACGTCCTGCAGTTCCATGCGCTGACATCGCTTCGACGACACCGACACTCACATTTGGGGGGAGAGAGTATCTGGTGTCTGTTGATGCATGGATCTTCGGTCTTATTGATCAGGTGTCGGATGCTGGCGCACGCAGAGTGCGTATGGTGACACCTCTGGGCTGTTCTCCTTGGTTCGAACTACACGGGGAATGATATCGCCCTTGGGTAGATGGTACGCCTCCGTTGACATCGACAGCAGTCGACCGGAACGTCTGTGAAAAGTTGAGCGCGGAGTCGAGCGGGACCACGGTCGGGCTCCCAACTTCCGCATGTTTATAGAAACGTTGATTAGTGACCGTCGAGGGAGCTCAATCATGGACGTTCCTATCGGAACTCGTACTGATCTTCAAAAGGAATGTTGAATGTCCATATTATCATGGACCAGCGTGGTATCTGCATGTAGTACATTGATTCACCGCATCAATCCATTCCACCGTGTGTACCCGAGCGAGAACACAACAACCACGTGGGAAACCTGATCGAAAGCCTGATCGAAAGCCTGAGGGTAGAGTAACCCGATTCTTCCTATTGCAAACACGTTGTGAGTCTCACAAAGCAGGTGAACGGAAAGTAACACGCACCGTTAGTTGGACCCCCGCTCCGGAAGGTTGGGATGGATCAGCTGCTTGTTGCGTCTAATGGGACGTGAGCTGACGTGACGAGGTCCACCATCACCAGAAAGAGACGAACTGGGTCTGCTTCCTTTGTATCCACAGCACCTTGTCCTCCACTGTCAGATGCATCTCTGTTCGGAGGTTTGGGAATAGTAGTCTTGGTACGTGATTTATCCTGTGACGTGGGATGAGTGTCTACATACAAATCCGAGGAATAACGAACCCCTGGCCTTCTAACGGTTTTTGCGACCGCTCGCTAAGATATGCTCGTCACATAACATTCGATCGCTTGTCGAGGAAAAGCACTCACTCGCTTACGTTTACCTTTAGCCATCCACGAAGGCCCTTCGTTTGTGGCATCTGGTCTCGCTGGGGAGTGGGAAGGGGATCGACGACCGGCAGGCTCGCGCGACTTTCCGGAACGTCGATCTGGCCTATGCGAACCCGGGCCCTTCATACCCTTTCTCTGCCGCCACCATTTGAATATCGAACGACCCTGAGGTGACTCGACCCCGTCGAGGTTTCCCTCTGGACGTGTCTCTGAAATAGAGGGCACGGCTATGGCATCTGACTGCTGTACGAACATGGGATGTGCCAAGCGGTGGTGCCTCGTCTTTACTAGAATCGGAAGAGGAGGCCAATGACTCCGGCAATGTCAATATGGGGAAACACGAGAAGAATGTAGTGATCACCCACCTCGTCGTAATCGAACTCAAGAGCAGGTGTGCTCGACGGCACGTCAACCTATGTGATCGTGAGAATTCGCTTCGAGGGAAACGAACGAACTGATACCTCAATGAGACCATCGCCGTCTTTGTTGTGTCCTTCAGAATGGAGTTCACTGGATGTCGTAGGTTGTTCCTATTGTACAGTGACGACGTCAGCACAACTCTTTTAGTGACGGGATGAGAAAATCCTACGGATTTAGAGTTTTGTGCTTGTCGTCACGGGCCGATGTCGAAGGTTGCTCGTCATTTGGAGTAGATACCTGCATAGATTGTCAATGCGGGAAACGGAATGTGGCCTATCCAAGATGCTGGGACTAAAAAGGTACAAACACTTACATTGGATGGACCATACAAGTCGGGGAGAATCTTGCTGAGATCATGAATGGCAATTTTTCCGTCCTCTTGTCCAGTCGCAAAATGGCTACAGTCCATCGAGATGGCAATTGAGAATGGCCGTTTGCTGTCCTTGATGACAGGACCAATCCTTGTTAGTGTCAGTATGTCGAGGAACGAGATTGATTGTGGTCCGACGGTAGCAATAAATTTGCCATTGGCAGCGAGAGCAATGGAGCGGATGCCATCGTCGTTGTCATCGAGGATCTGCGATTCAGCAAGCGGAGACCCAGTGGACGGATCGAATGACCTGATTTGCTGTCACGGGATGTCGCAAAAATTTGCTGACCATCACTTGACCATGAAAGCGGAGTGCCCACCCAACTAGGTATGTCAATTTTGATGGTGACGAGCTTGTCCCCGGTGCGGCTGTCGAAAATGCGGATGTAATTTCTTGGGCAGGCAGTGGCGACGAGCTCGTCATTCGGGGAGAAACGGATTCCATTGACTTCCCCGTCATGTTCGAGCGGACGAACGAGTCGCTCCCCGCTCCTAATGCTCCAAATGCTCGCTCCGTCTTGGGCAGTCCCTGTGGCAAATCTTGTCGAATCTGGGGAGACATCGACCGCATACACCGTCTTTTCACCCTCTGCTTCGATGGCCTTCTCCATGCATATCTCCGTCCCACACGCTTGCCCCTTTGTCAGTCCCACACACTACCCACCTGTGATCCTTTGACACAGAAATGGCGAACACCAGCATTCCCGTTTGCCTTCCGACCATTTGATCGTCTGCAAGTTGCCATCGTTGAATCCCATTCCCATTCCCGCCCAAGAGATGCTTTCCGTCGGGGTGGAACACAACTGCGTATACCAATCCAGAGCTGCCAGTATCAAGTACTATTGATCGGTCGTGCTGGATAGTTAGCGTTGCTCTATCACTCCTCGGAACCGCTACCCACCGGTATTCGTCGACGACATCCTCAGCATTGGTACACTGTAGTTGGGTTGGAAGAGTGAAGGAACGAGGTATTTCGGTTTACTCGTGCTGCACAAAGTTGCTGTATAACCAGTTTCCTTATTCTCAATATGGTCTGCCTGCCTCGTGTCCTTGGCGCTTATCCTTACAAGGATCCAAGGTATGGAGACAGCTCCAGCCGAAGTGACGGCCTCTGCCCAGGGCACAGGCGGCTTGCCAGTGGCCCGCTGGCTGCCGAGTAGCCCATACCATGACGCCGATTGGTCGACCCGACCGCGTCAATAGGGCCTAGCCCAGTGAGGCTCGTGCACTGCCCAATGTTCCAAATCGACCATGACATAAATAGGTACAAGGAGGGACAGTGGACAGGGACGGGGCAGGTTCCATTTTTTTCTACAACACTCTCCCCCGAGGCACGAGGGTATGGAGTGCTTCTTCGCCTTTGGTTGTCGCACCGATTTGCAAGAATTCTTATCCCGCCCGCCCTCTTGGAGGCACTTAGGGACAGTGGGCCGCCATACCTTCGTTCCCAGCAGTATTTTAGGCTTGATAGGGAGTCGGCGATTGCACGTGTCGCGTTTGAGGCGGGAACATCGTATCCATACTCCAAACCAGCGGACTGTGGGTTTCCTCTATGCTTGTAGAGCGAGTGCCAACTTATTAGCTTCGGAGCGTTGGTATCCACCTGGTTTCCAAACCGCTATGGAAGGAAACCGTCCTTGCTTATATCAAATGTCATCTTCCTCATTCGTGCCATCAGACTCTGAGGCATTCAATGATGTTGATGTTGATGAATCTAAGGTGCCGTCGGGGGCATACAACGAAGAAGAGACGGGGAGGAAGAACCTGATTCCACAGACGTTCCTTCACCTATAACGCCAGCAATCACGAGGTCAACACCCACGACAACCAAAGCGGAACACCCCAAGATCACTGTCTCAGCCTCTCCGCTACCTCAGACGTCTTCATCTCTGACGTTCTTCGGTGGCCGCCTGTCAGAGGTCTTAGTACGACGCCTCCTGGCTCTCACGTGAAGGATACTCCTTCAGCAGCATTTTAGATGCCGATGCCTTCACTTACACCCTCTCTACCATCGCCCCCGCCTTTTGGTCTAGTACCACGTTCAGATAACCGCCCCATACGCAGCTCCTCACTTGCGAATACACTCCTTGTCCTCAAGAGCAACGTGGAGAAACTCCCGACCTGTCTCCAGGACCGCTGCCAAGTTCACCTTTGTCGTTTGCGTACCCCATCCCATTGATCGCTCCTGGTCCCAGCACAACGCCGCCCTTACCAAAGATACGGGGGCCATCCCCATCACCACCACCGACGGCGAGCACTCCTATATCAGTGATATTGAGGAGTGCGGGAGAGTATCAAAGTTATTCGGCTCCAAGCTCTCCAATCGGTGACGCGGACGAGGCTTCATTTGAGAGCGACACGCTCGTACCTGTCTCCAGTGACGGATGAGGGCTACTGACAAGTTGACTTGGGAAGTATCAGTCGTCCCGACTACGGCAGATAGCTACTATGCAGGGATTTCCGGTACACACAATAGGCTCAACGGCATGGGTGCGTCACATATATGTATAATCGTAGGATGACTTCGTTCGACATCCTGCAGTTCCATGCGCTGACATCGCTTCGACGACACCAACACTCACATTTGGAGGGAGTATCCCGTGTGTGTTGACGCACGGAACTTGGGTCCTGTTGGTTCTGATTCGACAGACTGCATAACTGGCATGGCTATAAAATTTACAATTACTCGGAAGCGTTCTTGAGGGGGAACGCGCAGACGCATGACTCGAACGTTACCCCGTCGATTGTATAGTGCAGGTTCACGTGCCTGCGATGAGGGTGGGAGGTGGTAGCGCATTGAAGATATGGATGGTCTCGGAATGAGTTTGGCTCGATCATCTTCCAGCGAACTCGAGTTCACAAGGTGGCAATCAGCTCAGGGTTTGAGCATTCTCGCACCGAGTAACACTTGTATCCACGAAGGAAAGCCGATTCCAACCTCCGCATGCTTATTGAGTTGATCGGTAACCGTCGAGTGAATATCCTAGGGAGCCCAATTCGGGACTCGTAGTACTATTACATTGAATCATATAGATCAATGTGTCACATTGTGTGTACCTGAGCGAAAACATAACAACCGCGTCGGAAACGAGAATAAACACCTGACAGTGGAGTAGCCCGACTCTTCCTGATGCTGATCCATTCTAAGTCTTACAATGTAGGTGACCGGAAAGCAACACGCACCGTCAGTAGAACCCCCGTGTTGAGGGTTGGGATACATCGGCTGCTGGTTGCGTCTGATGGGATGTGAGTTGATGCCAAGGTCCACCATCGGCAGGATGTCCTCCACAATCAGGTGCATCTTTGTTCGGAGGTTTGGGAATGGTAGTCTTAGTACGTGATTTATCATGTGACGTGAGATGAGTGCCTGCATACAAAATACGAGGAACAACAAACCTTCTGTCTTCTCACATTTCTTGCAGCAGATCGCTGAAATAATGCGTTAACACACTACATCCGATCATCTATCAAGGAACAGCATTCACTGTCTTACCCCGACCTGCAGCCATCGTCGAAGGTCCCTTTTTTGCCTGGCCTCCACTCTCACCGGGGAGTGGAAAGGAGATCGACGATTGGCAGGCTCGCGCGACTTTCCGGGACGTCGATCTAGCTTATGCGAATCCGGGCCCTTGTTACTCTTTCTCTGTCGCCACCTTTCGAGTATCGAACGGCCCTGAAGTGACTCGACAGTATCAAGATTTCCCTCTTGGCGTGTCTCTGAAGTGGATGACACGGCTAGGGCATCTGACTGCGATATGGCATGAGATGCATCCAGTGGCGGTGCCTCGTCATCACTAGAATTGGAAGAGGCCAATGACTCAGGCAGTGTCAATACACAGACAAGAGAAGAATGTACCGATCACCCACCTCGTCGTAATTGAACTCAAGAGCAGGAGTGCTCGACGGCACGTCAACCTATGTGATCGTGAGAACTCGCTTCGAGGGAAACGAACCAACTGATACCTCGATGAGACTATCGCCGTCTTTGTTGTGCCCCTCGGACTGGTGTAGATTGGATTTCGCGCGTTGTTCCTGTTGTACATACACAGTGATGGTGTCAGCGCAACACTTTAGTGACGAGATGACAAACTCCTACGGGTCTAACTTATGTGGTTCGTTTGTCGTGGCCACCTGATGTCGAGGATCGCTCGTCATGTCGTACATTCGCAGTATACACCTATTAGATTGTTAACGTAGGAAACAGAATGGAGCCTATCCAAGATGCTGGGACTAAAAGGCACAAATACTTACATTGAATGGACTATACGATTCTGGGAAAATCTTGCTGAGATCACGAATGTTGATTTTTCCGTTCTCCCATCCAGTCGCAAGACGGCTACTGTCCGTCGAGATGGCGATTGAGAATGGCCGTTTGCTGTCCTTGATGACAGGGCCAATCCGAGTCAGTGTCAATGTGTCGAGGAACGAGATTGAAGATAGTGTGGCCGCAGCGATGAATTTGCCATTGGCGGCGAGAGCGATTGAGTGGATGCCATTCTTGTTGTCAGACTCAGTAAGTAGGGACCCAGTGGATGTATTGAATGACTTGATTTTGTTGTCACGGGATGTCGCAAAAACATGCCGACCATCGCTTGACCATGCAAGCGGAGTGCCCAACCAGCTGGCTATGTCAGTATTGATGGTGAGAAGGTTGTCACCGGTCTGACTATCGAAAATGCGGATGGATTTGTGGGTGCAGGCAGTCGCGATGTGCTCGGCCTTGAGGGATTCCAGCTACAGTGACTTGTGTGTCGTGTTTGAGCGGGCCAACGAGTCTCTGCGGGCCACTGGTTGTAATGCTCGCAGCTGTGTGAGTCCCGGCCGGTGGCAAACCTTGTCGAATCTGGGGAGACGTCGATTGTCAGTACCTCATTTTTGCCCTCCACGTCGATGACCTTTTCATGCATCTCTCCATCCAACACGCTGGCCCCGTTGTCAGTCCCACACAATATCCGTTTAAATCTGTGTTCATTTCACTTATCTCTTGATTGTGTTTCTCGCTTCGTCAAAATCTTTGGCTAGAAACCCATTGGATATCACGTGCTGGCGAGTCTTTGGCTGACCAATTTTACCCCATAGTTGATAGTTTCGAGACGGTCTCAGTCTGGTCACTTTGAGACTATGGGGAACTCTGTAAGTGCACAACGCCAAGCCAACATTTCGTCGAAGCGTTCGGCACGAGACGAGGCGCTTGCCTTGGCTGCTCCATATGATGCCAGCATTCACGACCCCTTTCTGCACGCGACAGGTAGAACTCAACGCATTAGTCGTTGTCTGAACAATCTGGTGATCTGATATTTTTCTTTCTGCCCAGCTACAGAGATTGTCGAACATATCGCTGCTGGTAAATGGACGGCGTCGCAAGTTCTTGACGCATACATGACCCGCGCAGTGGTCTCTCAATCCAACACGAATTGCATCACCGAAGGTCAGTCGGAAGCGAATAAGAAATAAGTTCAGTTTAACTAACTTTTGTCCGTCCATCTTAGTCCTCTTTGAAGACGCGAAGAAGCAGGCGAAAGAACTTGACGAAGAGTTTACCCGAACGGGCAAGTTACGAGGGCCTCTCCATGGCGTTCCAATGAGTTTTAAAGACCAATGTAAGCCTATTTACGGGGTTCAGTCCGTCCACATGCTCAATGTATGCGCAGATGAGATCGCTGGCTATGATGCAACCCTTGGTTTCACGCATTGGGCTCACAAACCATCCACCAAGGATGCCTTCGTAAGTTAACTATTCGTGCTGATGTCCTTTTGTTACACTCATCTTTCCCGAAGCTCGTCACCCAGTGCAGAAAAGCAGGAGCCATCATCATTGTCAAAACCAACGTGCCTCAAACAATGTTCGCGTTCGAATGCTCCAATGTACTCTGGGGTCGAACCACGAACCCGTGGGATGACAAATATACCTGTGGAGGGAGTTCTGGTGGAGGTTCGTTGATCGTCCTCTGGATATAGCGTGGTGATGCGACTGATTCGGCGCGCATATATGCAGAAGCCGCCCTGTTAGCGATGGATGGGTCCGCGCTCGGCATTGGCTCGGACATCGGAGGTAGTCTGCGTATACCGACTTCGTACTGTGGCATCTACTCTCTCAAGCCGTCGTCTGATCGAGTGAGCAATGATGGCACGATGGGTATGACCGGAAGTTCTACTCGGTGTGCATGAACCATGACTCACACTTGGCTCCACCAAGGTTGCAACCCTGGATACGAAGCAATCCGAATATCATACGGACCAATGGGGAGGTACGGATCCTCCTATTGAATCCGATTAGTATTTCCCTCCAAGATGATAGGTCAGTCAGGGACTGCGAGCTATTCTGTCGCACTGTATTCGGCGATCAAGATGGTGCCCACCAAATTGTTCCGGTCCCGTTCCGTCCTGTTGAATTGCCCAGCAAACTCAAATTCGGGTACTATTTCTCAGGCAAGTTGCTTCCTACTTGTCACGATGCCTAGAACTTATAGTGATTCTGCATGCAAAAGATACAATGTTGCAATCTTCCCCTGCGAACGTCCGAGCTGTCCAGGAGACGATCAACGCCTTGAGGTCACGGGGACATGAATGTGTCGAATTCTTACCTTCATTGAGTATGTTTAACTCGTTTGGTGCTCTGAAGCTCGCTCAAGATCTCGGCTGAGTAGGTAGTGAGGCGATGACCACTTTCGTCGGACTTACTACTGCTGACGGCTACCGGAGAATGCTCTCAACAGTGGAGTCTGACCCCAAGGTACGAGTTTTTAAATCAGGATATGATGCCAATTTAAAAATATTTCACAGGAGCCAAGCTTGTTCCTCTCGACTTTAGGTCCAAAGCTTCCAGGTCAGTAATGATTATTGGTTAGTCTCAGGAGGCTGCATAGCTCACCGTCCATCACCGTCAAAGGCTTTGTGCGCCACTTTGTTGCTTGGGCAGCCGGTACATTCTTTGGAGACAAACTTTTCCATGATCTCTTTTTGCACTCACGTTCAAAATCTGTGTCTGAATTCATAGAGTTCACCGATCGGCGCAACAAAGTTATCAAGGCATGGTACAAGGAGGCGAGCATGGATGGTGTCTCATCAGTTTATCTTGTTGATCCCCTCCAAACAGGTTTGGGATAAGTATGGCTTCGACGGCATCATCGCCCCAGTCCAGTCACTGCCCACAATCCCCCACGGGTAAGGATCGTTACACATTCATCATCTCTCGTCTGTGGGTCAAACGCCAGGGACTCACCCGCACGTTTCCCATTGTCCAGTGGTTGTGCGACGCTCTCCCCCCTCGCAGCGTGTACTATTCTGTACAACGTCATCGACTCACCTGTGGGTGTCGTCCCCGTTACGCGCGTCGATCCCAAGCAGGACACGCTCCCAGCGGACTTTGTCCCAGGTGCGACGGGGACCTCCACGATCCTTGAGAAACAGATGTACTTGGGTCCGACGCCAGTGTACGACCCAGTAGCGATGGCGGGTATCCCGGTGGGCGTACAGATCGTGGGTAAAAAGTGGGAGGACGAAAAGGTGTTGGAGATGATGAAGGTCGTGGACGAAGCGCTTGAGACGACGCGGGGTTTTGGTCCTGGGTGCTGGAAGGCGCAATGAGCGAGGGAACGATCGGAGGTGGGTGGACGATGGACTCTGTTTCCTTTCATTTGGTTTTTTCTCCTGTGGAGTCAAGTCAGACTAGAGTTAATCACATGTCGCGTAATGGCACTTTTCATCGATCGCGCGGCCGTGGGCGCTGGACGTGCAAGCACATATAAAGGTTGATTTGATCCAGAATCATTGAGTTGCCGTTTAGTATACAATGCGGGTATCGCCCCATGATCTAAGCACAACAGCCCAGGGGAACTCGAGGGCAGAAATAAAAGGCAAGGGAAAAAGAGCATTTAAAATGACGATGCAACGTTGTAGCGTGAACGACACCTGAAAACGATGACAGGATGCGAGGCAAACCAAAAAAGAAAAAGAGCAATGTGCAAGGTTTGAGAGCGGGACACAGAGATGGAGATGAGATTGAAACTTGAGATTACAAATGACAAAGGAAAAAAAAACCAAGGCCGACGAGGACAGCAGTGCACATGACGACGACAACCAAAAAAAAAAAAAAAAAAAGGCAAAGCAGACATTTCGTATAGCACGTCAAGTGGTCCAATCCCTCTCACCATAAACAGTGAATCAGCGGCGCCCGTTCTTGCGGATCATCCATGATCAACAACGTTCTGATGGGTTCCGGTCAGATATGGCAAGTGAGATGCGGCTCACCCTCTTGTTTAGGAAAAAGGAGGGTATGACCTCGATCATTTGGATCGTGCTTTGGCCGGCATCTATCACCTGGATCGGGGATTATTCCATATCCGCGACGACCCAGATGACGAAGCGTCCAAAGACGCGTGCGCAGCATGATCTCCTTGGGATTGCGCTTGCGATTCGGGGTACGTCTCCACGCGCCGAGCGGCCGGTAGACCCCCCGAGTCCGCGGTGTACTCGATGCCCGCACGCAGGGGAAGCGGAGGGATTTGGGCAGCTCGGTCGTATGGAGCTGCGTCCTGTGGTTGCGGACGAGCGACCATCGCCGTCATTGGTGAGGATGACATGGTCGCAAACGACGAGCTGGATGCGGCAGCTGGCATCGGTCGAGTCGGAGGATAGGTGGGGAAAGAACTCTCGCCGAACGACGGTTGACCGATCCGAACGGGAGGCTGTCCAGTGTCTTGTCCCACAACCACGGGAAGCGGACCTTGTTGGTATCGAGGGGACTGTGATGGGTAGGGACTCCCTCCACCAGCCCGTCGAGTTGTAGAGCGAGTGCGGCCTTCTCCGACCACATGGCCTTCACTGCGTAGTTCGGGGTCAATATGGGCATCTTCGACGGCAGAGGATTGGCTGAGCCCGGCATGTTGACAAGAGTCCAGGGGACTCGGGCGGTCCTCGTCCATCTCGGATGCCTCTTCGTTCTCTTCCTCCGAGGCCATCATCCTGTTCTTAGGTCGGCGCTTCCTAACACGTTTGTGTCCTTCGCCTTTAGAAACGTCCAATTGCCAATAACTACCCTTCCCAGGCTCTGTCACTGGTCGCGGAACGTGTTGGAAGACTTGGTTCAACGACAAATTGTGTCGGATGGAATTCTGTCCATACCCCAAGGTCAACGCTCAGGCAGGAAAAAATACGCCACCGAGAACAAAAATCGCACCTTCCATGCTTTTTGGTTCTTGTGTTCCCGAAACCATTCGAACCGTTTTTCAAGTTCGATGTATATCTCCTGGAGTGTCAATTGCTTTTTTGGGCTGCCGTAGATGGCCAGTTTAACGAGCATCGGTAAAGGAGTTGATGGTTTTTCTCCAGGAGCAGGGTCGGGCAACGAGTGGAGACCGATAGAGTCGTTGGCTGAAAGCCCAAGCTGTTGACGTAAATAAGGGCCAGCATCGGGGAAAAGAGATCGAGTGCTTTCGGCGAGGGGGGTGGGTGCCGCGGGGAACGCAGAAACATTCGGGGGCCGATTGGCAGCAGAAAAAGACGAGGATGAAGAAGATCCTTGGGAAGAGGTTGCGGGGTAGTTTGCTTGAGATGGAGTGGCGGCCTGTCCGCTGGTATCCTCAAATATCTCAGGGGAAAGTAAGCCATCGATCGAGTACTCTTGAGGGGTGCGATAGTAGCATCCACCCGTGTTCGAAGGTTGGTCCGCATATCGGGCATGATCTAAGCCAAGACGATGCTGTCCCTGGTAAGCCGGGTAGTGTTGATATGCGATGTGACGAGGAGGTAGAGGGGGGTGAGGGTACTGAGATATGGGCTCTACAAGATAGTCGTGGGGGAGTTGCTGACTGGAGGCAGAGGAGGAGGATGAATTGCTCCAGTTGCTTTCAACACTGTGGTGAGAGTCTGAGGGACTGCCCTCGTATGGATATTGCTACAAAGACAACAAGTTGACTTTGAATAAAGTAAGATAAAACAAATGGCTTTACATGTTGGATGTCATGATTTTGTGGGTCATAAACATTGCCAAGTCTCGGATCCAGTGCGGGGTAGTTCTGAAGCTCCGCCTGGGTAACCCTCGGTGGCACATATGGAGCATCATCAAATTGCTCTGGATCGTCCAGAACGCGGTCAGGGAACGTTCCTTGATAAGAATTTGCAGAGCTGAATTGGGCCACGTTCGAGATCCCGCCGCTCCCGTCGGCGGTGGGGACACCGGGATAGGCGGCGATGTCGGCCTGGCCGTCCGAGGAGTTATGTGAGCGCGGGATATTGAAATCGTCTTCGGGTCGTAGTGTGAGAGAATTGAGTGAGGGTGCAACCCCAGAACTCCGCTGCGTTGGTGAGCCACCAGGCATGGCAGCTTCGTTGTTTCATTGTTGGAAAAATAATTAGTGGACCCACAGAACCAAATACGAAGACAACAAGAATTGAGCCGTGACGTTGCATTCATACGCGATGGTTGGTGAAAGCAACGCACGTGTCCATGATAAGATAAAAAAGCAATGAGGTAAGCAAAATTGAATCGGTAACCTCCGAGAAGTTAACCGTACCAAAATTGTATGGGGGTGGCCCAGGCATAAAGAAAGAGGCGGGCACCAGAGAACAAGGGAGAAACATGCGGGTGGGTACTCGGTTGGGGGTCTTCCCCCTGCCGCTTCCTGGTGGGCGGTCCCCGCCTTTTAAGCTCGTCTGGCACCTGTGACACGCGGCTGCTTGTCACTCCTCAAAATTACCCCAAAAAGGCTAAAAGTGGAGGGATGCTGTACGGGCTGATTGCCTTGATTGTCTCTGAACATGGACCCTTGTGCGAAATGTGTTTGTCAGCTCCCCCAAGCTGACGCCTCGCACCGTGGGGACTTGAAAAAGATGCCACTCTGGGTAATTCTTGGTGGCGATGTTGTTTGTGGGGCTCCCCTTACCGAATGAAGCAATTGACCAGGATTGCGTCGGACGTACTGTTAAAAATTACTCGTTATGGGCCGTCGGGGGTTTCCTTTCTGGTGGGGCCGACGCGGTACGCCTCACGCGTCGGGGCAGCATGTCAGGATGCTCGACAACACCACAAGCCGGCTCGTCCGAGGCAGAGCTATATGTGTGACTACCTTCCGACTCGGTGTCGGGGCGGATGATCAGTAGGCACCGAGGGTGAGTTAATGAGCGCAAGTGTTCAAAGTAGAGAATCGCTGTCTTGGAAAAAACTAATTTGGGAAGCGTAGTGTTTAATCGCGGCGTTTGCCGACAAGGTCTCGAGTCGGAAGCTTCTTACTGGGTTTCCGTTATGCAAACATGACCCTTGCACGGCTCAGTGCTGCACCACCTCGACCAATGTCGCTATGGTGGTCGGCGGAGACACGAGGTTGGCTGCGAGTCTTTCACGTCAGTGTCAAACTTTGAGGACAGGCTAAACGACACCCAGGGGCACCCTCGAGACTCGGATTTGTCTCATCCACGTCACAACAGTCGTCGACATGGGGTATCATGGGAGTTCATATGCATAGTGCAACCTGAAACAGTTCACCCCCAGTCAGTACGAATAACCTTTTTGATCGTGGTTGTGTCATACGCAAAATGTAGGATAAATCAGTTGGCGTAAGTACCTTTGAGGAGTCAATGGCACACCACTAAAATATAGACCCCCCACACGGGGCCGTAAGTTCAAGGGGTTCGACGCGCAATAGAACGGACGCTCCTGGATCAAAATGCCAGTGTGTTCTTATCCGGCGCTCTCTTCGTGAACGTTCTAATATTAGCGAGATCAAAGAATGTCACGGCGCACCTATGCCTTCAACGAATCGACTACTTGGTATTGACCATCCGAAGGTAGTAGTTTGTGCCCAGGCTGGAAGGGATGTCACTGAGAAAAATGAACGACGCAAAGGGGATGTGACTCTAGGGGAGTATCTACTACACGCATCCACATTCGTAATTGAATCTAGCTCACTCTAACCACCTCTTGTAATTTTAGGTCCAAAAAACATGTCTCTCCTGAACTTCTAGTTTTCTAAGCTGCGTTTCTCGGGCCCGTCAACCTAGCCTGCTGGAGCCACCACTTCACTCTCGTTTTGATTTGACACGACTGTAATTGTCGTATCAGAAGAACCCAAAAGGGTAGGTGATCGGCCCCGCATTCTCATAGGCAACGGCAGGTCCTCATGCCATCTTCCATGGTGAAGAATAGTGGTGGCGAATGGAAAGACGCTCAACAAGAGGACAATGACGGAAACAGAGAGCGATTGCACGTCAATGACGAGCTCGACGCCGGCCATGCAGGATGTACCGAGGAGGGGTATAGCGTGAAGAAATCTCGATAGGGAGGGATAATTCTGAGGGCAACACGAGAAATCAAGAAGAGAACGGGTAACAGTTGGCGATGGGTGCTTACCCGGAGGAAGCAAACGTTGACGGCGAGACGGAGGCTGATAGTATAAATGAGAAGCGCCAGCGCCGCTGGTAGTAACGCTTTAGATCCCGAGATGGCAAACACGCTATGCAAGAAATGCGTCAGTAACACGCTGATACACATGGGATCCAGAGAAACCGACGCGAGGAGCGCCAAGAGCTATTCGACCAGGACGTATTATCTTAGTCGAGTTTGCGACCAGAAAACGTCAAGATGCATACCGAGCTCAATGAGAATTTGTGCAAGTCCTCTAGTTCTCTCAAGAGGTCGGAAGAGAGAGGGGGCACTTGTTCCGAGTTGATCTGCTGGGAGGCATGCAGCCTTCGGAAGGAGCAGATGATGCAGAACGACATGACGGGCCCGGGGTGGAATGGCCCGTCTCGAGGGGAGAATTTTTTTCATAACGGCGCCCCCCGTGTTATAAATATGCATGCACGCATGATAAGAGTAGATTGGCGAGGTCTGATAGTGCGGCGCAGGACGGTGAGTGTATGCCTCAAAGGAAGAGAATAACCAAAAGTCTAATTTGTCGCGAGATATCGCGGGCGGACCAGGCTACTGATTGGTTGCGATGCAAAGTACAACATGGAAAGGAGCTGTACAAAGGTATCTGTCTAATAGGGCACCGGTCTTCCCGGTTCCCCATCTGCCAGCGGATCTGCCCCAAATCTTGTGGCAGATTCACCTGCAGAGACATGTTGGTCACTTTATCGTTTGGTCACTAGCCTTCCACAATTATCCGGTGAATCTAATGTCAGCCATTTAATGAGAGTTATATGTATGGCCGTTGGCAAGCGTTCAAAGGTGAGGGGATTGCGAAAGCTTCGGCCACCTGCAATAATTCTGTAATAAAGAATGTGAGTGGTACTGTTATGCGTGTTGCTCGTGTAGCACTCCAGCACTGACGGTGACGGTGGCTATCAACCCGTAACTGTCAATGGCATATGGAATTAGCCCCCTCACAGCAAACAATGAGCATGTCTTGAACAGTAGATGACACTTCCTCGATTAGCTTCATCACCTCCAACGCGATCTTCGTTGTCGGGTCCTGATCCTGTACCATATGGTTGTTGTAGGGTGGGAACCGGACCGGCAAGTGGGGGACGATAGGAGTCGGAAAGCCGGGGCTTTCACCAATACCCGTCTGCATGCTCTCCTGGGATCAGTGTCCCGGAAAATGCTGGGTGTTGTGAGATGGCGTGGAGAGTACTTTCAAATGGTGGGTTCCATAGAAACGACTACGCACACTACGCATGAGGAATACTTGATGAGCGAGCGCCGGGTTCGCTACCTTTGAGGCGTCCTCGCATGCTCATATATAGTGTTCCTCATCGATATTTGTAACCAGGCGGCGAGTCTCGACATCAGCCGAGCGATTTATTCTTCAGCATGGGCAACGCTTCAAGTACGCGTGTGTGACTTGACAGCCAGCAGGTGTGGGCAAAGGGCGATGAGGTCCCTAGCTGTACGCCGCTTTTGAAGAATGTCGGCGATGAAGCACAAACCTGTGCCGACAAACTGCTAGGAGTATACCATTTTCGTTGTAAATGGCCCAACGTCCATCACCCTGAACAAGAATGGCTTTCGGCGTCCAACCGTGTTGTTAGCAAACATAAGCGTTCTCGTATAAAGTACATACCTGGGGCAGCATGAGCTTGCATTCACTGCGTTGTTGAAGCTGACATTGAATGTTAGCGTCGGCTTGATTGAATCGTGCCATCACTGTAACAGTCGTTGAATCGGGCGTTTGCAAGCCGACATGGGTAGTAATGCAAATCTATGGTATGTGTCAGTGAGGTCTGGGAGGACAGAATATTTAAAGCATCGCGAGTATGCCTGACAACTTGAAATGTGCCGTGTCCGTGCAATCATACGACAAGTTTGGGAGTTCACGAGTTCACACTCCAGCCTGGTCGACGGCTTTTTGCACTGAATGGGACCCCATGGAGCGCTTGAAGGCATGGAAATAAAGAAGTTAGAGACATGTAGCCTACTCGGATTTGGTTGAAGCGCGACGTCGCTGTGAGTCACCAAACAAGGCAAGCGTCGTCCCAACCGTTTCACGCGTCGACGACGCTCTCGGCAGCCGCGAACTCGCCACCTACATGACTGCCTAAACTGAATGTACGCTCGTTGTCCCATTCCCGTTCTCATTCCTCATTTTCGCGTTCCAAGTAACCTGAGCGCAAGGAGCGCAGCCAACAACATGTCTACCACGTCTTCCGATACTACTCAACCGACCTTGTTTGGCGATGAATCCGTCCCGGCCACGGATGTGACTTTTGATATCTCTCTTCCTGCGATTTCCGATCCTACCGAGTCTGGTGAGACGATGGGCTGTGCCCACTTTGCCGCCCTGCTCGCCGCTCCACAGGCAGGTGACGGCGTTCTGAAGAAGTACAAGACCGTTGTTGCCTGGCATGCACGTAGAATCCAGGATACCTCCCCCCCTGCAAAGCGACGAAAGGTGTGCCTTCATCCCTTCAAGCTTCAATCTTGGCCATGCTTGCCTAAATATATGGCACATGCGCGTCTCTGACCTATCGCCGCCCTAGGTTGCTGCGCCCACCTGTGACATCTGCAACGCAACCTTGTCACGCCCATTTGTGTGTCTATCCTGTTCCTTCGCGGGCTGCTGGCCGGGCGGACACATCACCAGCCACCTCCATGAGACGGGCCACTCATTTTGTGCGTCCATCTCATTCTCCATTCCGGTCTTGCTCCAATGCTCACGCTGCCTCCGACCATGCCTGGCGGCCACATCCCTCTCATCATCTACCCAGGTGTGGACACCCGATCTGGCTCGGTGTTTTGCGCAGATTGCGATGATTTCGTGTATGATACTGCTATCGACGCAGTGTATCTATCGACCGTCATTTTGATCGAGGAGCAAATGACACAGTTTCAAGGTAGGTATTGGACGATCTCCCGGCTCGGTGATTTCATGTCGGTGCAGTGTCGAAAAGGCCAAGAGAACCTTATCAACCTTGGATGCCGAGTGAGAGTGAGTCTGCCGTGCTCAAAGAGGTGACTCTCCTCCCTTGCCAAAGTAGGGTTCCCTTGTGCTTCTCGTGTAGCTGATGCTCAGCACAACCCAAGGTCGTCGTGGTCTGCTCAACCTCGGCCAGACCTGTTTCCTCAACGTCATCCTCCAATGTTTCATCCACAATCCATTATTACGAAACTATTTTCCTCAGTGATAGACACAACACGAGGCTATGCAAACATACGGACTGTACCTGTTGTGAGATGGACAACCTGTTTTCAGAAGTAAGTACCCTTACGACTACGATCTCAACCAATCTCCAGTGGCTCGTCCAAAATCCCATCGTGTGAAACAGGATCTGGGATCTAACCGCCACTCAGGTATACTCTTCGAATCAGACACCTTTCGGACCTACGTCGTTCCTCACCACGACTTGGAAAGTCTCTGCGGAAATGTCAGGTTACTCTCAACAGGACGCCCACGAGTTTTTCATTACCGCACTCAACCAGATTCATGGGACATGCCGCGGGTCGACGAATATCTCGTGTAACTGTATCATCCACCAGACATTTGCAGGACAATTGCAAAGCGATGTGACGTGTGAGCGGTGTGGGAATATGACCAGCACGGTCGATCCCATGTTGGATATCAGTTTGGAACTGAGGGGAAAGGGTGGGGAGGTGAGTGGAGTGGAGAACACGTTGGCGGGGTGTTTGAGGAGGTACATGGATGGGTTTGCCTGTTCCAAGAATTCGCTGATCGGATACCGTCTGCTAGGTTTCACCAAGCCCGAAAAGCTCGGCACGAAAGAGTATAGTTGCAGTAAATGCACGAAAGCGCACGAAGCGGTCAAGCGTCTGAGTATACGCAAGTTGCCGCCCGTGCTCAGCTTTCAGTTCAAGGTGTGCTCACTTGTTCGGTGAGATGTGTCGAGTCTAGTTGGTCGTTAACGTCCACGAATATCACAGCGCTTCGAGCATAAGACGACCTCGAAAGGGGTCCCGCAAAAGATTGACACACCGGTCAGGTTTCCTGCATCGCTCAATATGGCACCATACACGACGCTCGCGATGAACCACTTGGGCAAAGACGGAGACGGATCGACGTGGGGTCCTGCGGCTTTTTCCTTTGTGCTTGTTGACGATCGCGACGCGCATATAGGTACCCGGGACCAGATGCGATGTACGAGTATGACCTGTTTGCGGTGATCAACCACGAAGGTCAGATGGACAATGGACACTATACCAATTTCGCGCGGTTTCGGGACGAGGTGTGTTCGTTTTGAGGGGAGTAGGTATTTCCTGGCTGGTAGGCTGATGACAATCATACACAGTGGTATCGCTTCGACGATGACAGGTGCGCGTTTGGTTGAAGGGGCGACGGAACGACTGACGATGACACGATTCGCTTTTGCTATCTTTTTTTTGACACGTTCACTACAGAGTGACACTCTCCAACTTGGGTGCATGCCTCAACTCGAACGCGTACATGTGCTTCTACGTCAAGCGCCACCTCGACTACAAGCCTTACATGAAGCCAACATATCGCGTGACGAGAGACAACGACATCGTACGCGAACAAGAACAGGAAAAGCTCAAGGAGATGGCGAGGATGAAAGAGGTGGATGATGCGCTCATGGCGACCATCGCCGGGGACTGAGTGGAGAGGTGTTCATAGATAAGGTTGGGTAGACGAAAAAAGGGAAACATTCTTCAGTATACGTTCGACCTGTTATCTAATAGCCAATCTTTGTACTTGTGGCAAACCTGGATCCATACGTGTCGTAGCTCGAGTTCCCGAGTTGTGTATATATGTAACAAGCGGGGGACAAGAGATGGTTAAATAAACGGAAGTAGCGAGGGAAGGAGAAAGCGTGAGTTTAACGACATAGAAAGGACAATGTGAAAAGGGAAAGTTCTGTATGTATATTCCAAACGGGGTCCGCATTTGGATCATTAAAGAGTTGCATATCAGGGATGGAATGGGATGTGGAGGGGAAGGGAGAGTAATTTAGGGGATGATATCGTAAAGCTCACCATCCCGTATTCGGATTTCTACTACCTCAACCTCATAATCTGTCATGGAAGACGTGGTGGAAGACCAGGAATTGGAGACGAAAGCTCTAGAACCAGGAGGAGAGGTAGACGCGACGTCTGTTAGGAAAATACCACCAAATATTTAATCCAAATCGGCCAAATACAACACGAAAGAAATGGACTGACATCGATCCTTGATATAAGGAGGGACGAAAAGATCCTATTTAAAAAGTAATACACCATTGAGCGGCTACGTCTCTCGAGAGGCAAACGAGAAAGCAAAATACAAACCTGGTTCCATACAAAGCCCTGGCTCTTCTGAATGGTCAAGATAGGGCGGAGGGTGTGAGTCGGGCGACGGTCGCGCTTGCGATGGCGCCTCTTGGTCGCTTCCGGCTCCGGATCAACTGCGCGCTGTTTTCCTTTGATGTCCTTTTTGAACTGAGCAGCGTTCTTCTCGTCGTTGGAAGCGGATGGATGAGTGTGGGTGTGGCGATCGGCTCCATCGATCTCCATGTTCTGGACGTGCGTGTCGTCCTGTGGGTCAGATGCAGTTACGGCAGGGACAGTGCGGTCGAGAGTGTGCTCATTGGAGGTGTGGTAATCCTCTGCGTCCTCTGAGCAGGAGTCGTCTTCAGACTGGCTATCAGAATAGTCTTCGTCTTCGTCGTCGTCGTCGTAGGGGATCTGCTCGTAGCAGGCCCACGTGGGGGGCGATGCAGCACGCCCGATGGTGCGCCGTCTGAAGTAGGAGGAGTAGGGCGAGTTCAGGGTGGATATAGCTGCTGGGCTAGTCATTTGGAAGACGAGCAAGGGTGGTGTGGAAGGTGTTTCTGCTGGAGTGGAGTTGCGTCCGTGAAGTTGCGGTGTGAGTTACGACTCACAGTGATCATTGTGAAAAGTGACTGCGTTGGCCACAGTTGCCTTTTTCGGTTCGTCACCCTTTTCTTGCTCATGGCCAACTCAAGGTATGCCTACGTCCGCAACTTTGAACTCCCAGACCCTCTCCTCCCAGGCTGTTTCTTGGTCTGTCGTCTGGATGGACACTCCTTTCATCGGTACGTGAACACACTCGGAATGGAACGCGACATCTCGACATCCGATTCGATGCAGCTTCTCCGAAGAACATGCATTCACGAAACCAAACGACGAGCGTGCTCTACAGCTAATGGACCACGCCGCCAAGGATCTCATGACCAAGTTCAAAGACATCGTCCTCGGCTTTGGTGAATCCGACGAATTCAGGCAAGCACCTCGCTGCCCATCCCTCTATACTACCTAATCACTCCCAACCCAACTAGCTTTCTCCTCCGAAAATCCACCGATCTGTATAATCGCAGACACGCAAAAATATTATCCACCCTCACGTCCTATTTCACGTCATGTTATGTATTCCACTGGCTTCGATATTTCCCAGATACGCCGTTGCGCTATCCGCCCTCATTTGATGGCCGGGTCGTCTTACATCCCGATGAGCGTGCGATACGTGATTACTTTGCTTGGCGACAAGCTGATAGTGCGTCCATCTCCATATTTCCGTTCTCGTCGGTGCTGAGCTGAGCTGAGCGTCAGCATCGCAGCGCACATAAATAACCTCTACAACACTGTATTTTGGGCTCTCGTTCAACAGGCCGGACTGACTACCGCCGAGGCGCACACCACTCTGAGGGTGATGTCTACCGTGCGTTCGGGTACGAGTCTGGGCTGACTTGGCTTTAGGGCACTGTCTCTGCACAAAAGCACGAGATGTTGTTTCAGCGATTCAAAATCAACTATAATGATATTGCGGCACGATTTAGGAAAGGAAGCGTGGTGGTTCGTGAGAAGGTGAGGTCGAATATGTCGTGGTGTCTCAGTCTAGATCTGTAATGACGCTCATCGTATGCCAGGCCGGCGAATCCAAGGACACACACGATACCGGCAGTCTAACTAAACCCGTCGGAATGCAAGCAAACGATAAATACGAAAAGCCGAAGATGACGATAGAAGTCTTGCACTGCGATATCGTTGGCGACGGATTTTGGGATGCACGGCCATACTTGCTTAGTTGTTAGTGTCTGTTCTACATCTCTTGAAATGGATCATACATATATTATCGATATTGCATGTTGGTAGCTCGATTTACAATCATGAGTTTATGATCCGAAATACACCGCCATCGACAATATTTGGGAGATCTGACAGACGATGGACGTTTATTTGCACTTTTTTTTGGATAGATTCGTCATAGCAAGGGGTTGCAAGCCGAACCTCGGCGAGGGGGCGACAAGATGGGATTACATCAGTAAAATTACATGCATCTTAATCTGGCATATTTTAGCTAATTCTGCTTGTCAAATTACAAAATATATTCAATACCATGATAATGCATCCCAGAACATCAGAAACATCAACTACAATCAAATTATTCTATTATTCAACAAAATGAAGCTTAGAATTTGTCTCTATGTCAGATTTGGAAATGTTGTGCAAGTCAATAAGCTGGATATAGTAAGACAGATTGAGATGCATGTAATTTTGCTGATGACTGGTGGCTGCTTACACTTAAGATACCATGTATCACTTGAATGCAACACAAACATGTTCCAAGCTCCCTATAGATGCTATCTCTGCATATCCATAGGGGATTCTCAGTCCCATACACTTCTGCTGATTTCACATTGATGCATGCATTGATAAACATGCTGTCCATAAATTCAAGCTTCCTTGCCAGTGACATTTGTTGCATACACCATCAGCAAATTAACACATTCAAGTTACTTACTTCACACTTATGGCTTGTTGTCCACTTATCCAAGTGCTTGAAGTTTGCTAACTCATAAATAAATCTATGAAAGGAACTTGCTAAGGAATACAAAAAGGAAGCCTAAACCCAATATCTCAAGCATCACCAACTAAGGCAATATCAAGACTAAGGAAAGTACATGATGGTACACTACTGGCCACTTATATACTTCTAATGGCTGAAATGACCAAACCCTATCTGGGGTTTAGCACAATCTCTGTGGCTTGCCCAGTAGAGTATGGGAAAGACCAAGAGGACAAGACTGAGGTCCTCTGGCAGCTCTTGGACCTTTATATACTGTCTAGGGGTTTACACTTGTGTACACTAGATTGAACAATATGCTATGCTATATGCATGATTGGTGAAGCTAATACGAGGATAACATGTATATCAGTATAGCCATGGAAGGGAAGGGAAGAATACAGTAGCATAAGGAGTACATGAGGTGAGCAAGTCATAGATAGGGGCGTGAGGTGAGCATGAGGTAATATAGATCTAGGATGAGTCAAAGGGAATGGCATGAGGATAGCATGAGGTTTGTGGGTCTAGATTTAGGATGGACTTGAGCATTTATGAGGATTGGGTTGTAAGGGCTAAAGATAGGGGCTAGATGTGAAAGTCATTGTATAAAATTGGGAAAAATGGTTCTGTAACAATAGTGGTGCACAGACTGTGCTATGCTATAACATACTAGGGTACTAGGTATGGCATTACAGAAATGAGAGATGTACAATAGAATGAGATGTGTATGATATACATATGTAAGTGAAATGATAGTCTAGATCATTGTAAGGACATGGCTACATTGTGATGTATCAGAAGGATCAATAGATTAGAATGGAGAGATGAAATAGTGTAAAGGAATGCATGAGAGGTATGGCATAGAAGATCTATCTAATATGTATGACAGCTTTGAGCTAGCATCCATGCCAGTGAGCCTCTGGGAGGAGGCTTGGAGATGAGCTGATTGACAAGGGCATAGTTGAAGGGCAGGCATGTTTTTTGAACTCCAACTAAGTTATTTGAATTAGTGACCAATAAGGGCAGCTGAATTTCCATAGTGAATACCACTATTGATTAATCAGACAAGAGGTATTTCTTTTCCAATTGCATACCTTCTCATCTATAAAATCAATTGATTATAAATATATAAAACTAATCTCACTGGCAATAAGACTTATTGGTCAAAGGTCGATTAGATTGCCAGATCTCCAAGTTATTGATCATTGAGTTGGGCTGATTAGTAAACCTCCACTCACGTTTCAAATAAACCTTTATAGCCACAGCCAAGACATGATTTTGAGAAACCACTACTGGCCCAATCTGAGGGAGAAGTGCCAGTGGTTGAGTTGAAAGATTGTGTAATATATTCATATCTTGAAGTTCCACTGGCAAATCAGTGAAAACTTGGGCTGAATGCTAAAAAATATAGTATTTGAGATATCTGTAATAGAGCATATTACCCACAGATGCAGGAAGGTCACTAACAGCTTGAAATCCCTCAAGCTGGTTATTAATAAAAGCTTGTAGTAGCTACAAATGATCAAGTTTTATTGACAGTAGTGATTTAAACATAATTACTCTAAATAGACTTACATTGTCCATATTGGTAGAGCTAGTAGTGAAGGGATTGAAATTTTCTTCATAAGGAGTGAAGGGAAACATGATGGCAGAAGAAGAGATGTGTTATCTATTATCATTGATTCAATTCAATGAAATTTGGTTGATTATATGTTTTTCTCATGTAAGTCTGAGTCATGTTGAATTCAAAATCTACTACTCCACTGCCATCAACTTGACCAACTGACCCCTGGACTATGCTATTACCCACATCCTCAAGACAACTGTGCAACAACCAGATCAAGAATGTGGTTCAGCAATCTCATATGTGCATATCACTACTTCATATCTATAATCTCAGCTCACTCTGTTTTCCTCTAATTGTGCTACCACCTATATCAATTACCTCAAAAAGATCATGCAACAACCAGATTACAAGGTTTAGCAATCCATAAGTGCATATTAGCACATCACATCTACAATCTCAGCTCACCCTGTTTCCCCCAGACTGTGCTACTACCCACATCAAGTACCTTGAGACAACCACACAACAACTCAACTGAGAACAAGATTCAGAAATCCCACACATGCATATCACCACATCATACCTATGATCTCAGCTCACACTTCCCCTGACCATTAACCTGCATTAAACTTGTTTCATGCAGTCAGAAGCTACCATTTGAATGGAATTAATTCTGCAGCAGTTAAAATCTTTCAATATTCTAGAGCCTAATAACCTTTAGTATGACCTAGCACCTCTGCAATTTTCAGAATATTCCATCAAGAAACTCAGGGGAAATTAATGTTTTTCTACAATATATAGCTTCATACTGTCTACAAGTACATAGCTAATGGAATTGTAAATACTATGTATATAGTTAAGTGCCAGTGAGAGAATGTGACCATATGACCATATCCTACAGTGACTTCCAAAATTGAGTCAATGTTTTGAGATTTTGGAGTATTAGCTATATAACTCAGGAACATGAACAATTAGAGCAAAAGTATAAGTGGGTACCTAAATGTGCCTGCCCCTGGCTATCTGTCACAAAACTATTTATGTAAGTTGAGTATGTATCCATGGAGATATCATCAATTTAATTCAATATGTCATTGACTCAATTGTGTAACTACCTGTCAGATCTATTAAGGGTGGACAGCTGTCATATGTAACCCTTGATGGAAGTATGATAGATGGTTAGCATAGTTACTATATATTAGTAATCACTTCAACTGACACTATTTAAAGGCTAGTTTAATCTCTTATGCCTTTTAAATTCACTATGCATTTTACTCTCTCTTCTCAAAAAGAAAACATCCTTTCTCTGGCCTCTAATGGTCATTCTACTTGTTATATTGCCTCCAAACTAGGTGTCAGCCAGTCTACTGTCTCCAGGATCTTCTTCCCAATAGATCTATACCTCTTTCTGGCTATCCCTCCAAGCTTTCAGCCACTTCTCAACATGCTATTATTACTCAAATCACCATAGGCAGAGCTGCCAATGCTGTCTAGGCTACCCATCATATCAATTCCATCATTCCTAGTCCAGTCTCCTCATAAACAGTGAGAAGAGTTCTTAAAAAATATTCATTCAAGGCTATAACAAAGAAGAAAAAGCCACTTTTTGCTGTAAGAAATAAGAAGCATTTAGCCTTTGCTCTAAAGTATCAGGAATGGACTATTGAGGACTGAAAGAGGGTTATTTGATCAGATGGAAAGGAATGGGTATGGAAACAGGCAGGTGAGGGCCTTATTAACAAAGAGATTCAGGGAACAGTGAAGTTTGGAGGAGGAAATATCATGGTATGGGTTGGGAAGGTGTTGGGCACATTGCAGAGGTTGAGGGGAGGATGGATGCCAATCAATATGTGGACATTTTGAAGGACAACTTGCTTCCCAGCTTGGAGGAATCTGGAATTTTTCTAGAGGATGTGATCTTTCAACAGGATAATGGCTTCAAACATACCTCCAAAACAGCCAAAACATGGATGGAGGACAATGATATTAACCTCCTGGATTGGCCTCCACAATCTCCAGATCTTAATCCTATTGAACACCTTTGGCATCACATCAAAAAGGAGCTTGCCATGTATTCAAATCATATCAAAGGAGTATGGGAGATTTGGAATAGAGTGGCAGAAGTATGGAACAACATGGATCCAGAGGTGTGTCAGAATTTGATTGAAAGCATGCCTAGGAGGATCCAAGCAGTGATCAAGGCCAAAGGAGATCATACAAAGTACTAGAATTGGCTGATTCTATGAATTTGATATACAGTATGGTTACAAAATTGAGTCAATGACTTACCAATTTGAATTGACTATATCTCTATGGATACTTATTCAAATTATATAAGTTGTTTTTTGCAACATAGCCAGGAGCAGGCACATTTGGGCACCCACTTATACTTTGGCTCTATTTGTTCATGTTCCTGAGTTATATAGCTAATACTCCAAAATCTCAAAACATTGACTCAATTTTGGAAGTGACTGTATGTGTGAGGAATTGACAGTGACAAGGGTGGAGGATCCGGTGCTAGTGTAGATGGTGTCCGACATGAAGCACTTGTGGGAGGTAGGGCCACATGCCTCATGTGGTAGGCATTATTAGTGAGCTGAAATATGTGGGGTGGGAGTGGGCCACATTTTCAGCAATGTCCTAATAGTCTGTGGCATGTTTTTAAAGGATCAACTCACCATTTGAAGTGACATGTTTGTGGAGGTTGGCAGTGACAAGGGCCCATGATGGTCATCACATTGCCTGTGGTCATTGAATACTGGTAGGAGACTGAATCTTAAGCAAAGTGAGTGTGAATTCCAGATGAACAATGATGTTGGATCATACCAGTTGCACCATGGCTGGAAGAGATGAGCTGCATAGCTACCTATTCTTATCTTGTTGGAGTCATGCTCTAGTAACTATAGGCAAAAATTAGTGCATGCATTTTAGAACTTGTGAACTTGACTCATGCTTATTTATGACACCACTCAATGACCAGGAAATGTGTGCACAGTATGTATAGTGCCCATGAAGGGGATCAGAATTTGTCTAAAATATCCCCTTGAAGTCTAATCAAGTTGTCATTGCTTTTGCCTGTGGGTCCAACTGTGATGCTCGAGTTGCTATTGGATGTGTTAGAGTGCAGATTTGAGTCTAGGGAGAACATGTCCTAAAATGTGTATGCTATGAAATAGAGTAAGGTGAGGAAGTAAGATGACAAGAAGGCCCATCTGTAGAGAAAATTCAGTATGGTGATGGGCCTTTGAGCCACTGTTGTAGGCTCATGCAACAATCTTCAGACTCTCCCAAGTGGTTGGGGATCATGCATCAACTTGCTGCAGAAGGACAAGTGTGGCAAACATGACAAAAGGGTGGAACTTTGTCCTATGTACTTGAAGCATAGTAATGTTACAATAAAAAAGTGCATAGTATATTACACCATGACAATTGACTAGCTATTGTGTAACTGTATCATCATAAATGTTACGCTGGGTAACAATATAACATGTTCCTGTATAATCAACCCTGTTTAATTATAGGACTAGCAGGACTTGAGGGAAAAATACCTCCAGAGGCCCAATGATTCCTCTGACTGGGGACCAACTGCTAGCTTTATGTAGAGTGTCCTGGTTGCCTCTATGACCAATGGTGAAGTCTTGGATTTACCTACAGTGGCACAATCCTCCGAGAAGGAAGGCCAGACTGGATGCGGAGGCCAGAAACTAGATCTCTGGGCTTACATGGCCTAGTGCCGGTGGCAGAGTCCCGGGCTTGCGGGGTCAGTGGCAGAGTCCTGACCAATACAGGCCAACCTCTGTTGGCGTTTGTCAGTGGCGGAGTCCCAGGCTTGCATGGACCAACCTCTGTTGGTCGTTGGAGTTGCCAAAGCTTTAGAAGCGGGTTCAGACAGCAACGAGGCCACACAAGTGCGTGGTGATGAGGAAGACGATCACGAGCACAAGGGACGATCACCTCCAGAGCGGGAGCGAGGCTTCTGAGGTGAAGTGGAACTGGTAGCGGGAGAAGCTGGTAGATTACATGGGAAGGAGTGTAGATCTAGGTTAGAGTTACATGAAGGGCCAGTGTCCCTTTATATAGGCCATGCCCATATAGGGCAGGCTTTGTATCATATATGGTAATTGTAAGTCGCAGACTAAAGATTACCATAAAGGATCTAGGCATCAGTCAAATGGAGATTTGGAATACTAGGCTGTGTGTGAGAGAACACAGCCAAGGAGGCAATGTCTATGATCGAATCAGAGAAAGATGAAAGGCATGTATCAATGAAATAGAAAGGTGGTGTCCAAACCAAATGGATAACTTCCTAGAAAGGGAGTTCCTAATGGGGCAATGCCTGAGTTGGTGTCACAGAGGAATCCCTGGTCCAAGTTGAAGAACAAGTCGTTCCATAGTCCTATGGGGGGTGAAGGGAGAGGAAAAGATGTACCCCCTTCTGTAACTGTAACAATAAATGTGCATGTTCTTTACAAGGCCTTGGCAAATATTAACAATAAATGTTTCAGTGTATTTAAACCCAGCACCATGATCAACAATCTGAAGTATGTGTACTCAGCAACCATCACTCATGTGTTCAAATTTCATCTCCTTGAAGCACTTGACAGCATCATGGTAGTGATGTGGATTTTTACCATCAAGTAGGAGGCAGCCCATACCATTCCAGCAGGCTAAACGCCAATCATTGGCACACTTTCTCAGATTTTGGCAATCATCTACATGAAACATAATGGTTGGCTCCTGCACAGTGATGAGCTGGCAATGATGATTAAGAATAGCCTTGGAGTAAACCAATGAGACAAAGATGTCATGGCCCATTATTGACCTATGATTGCCATAGATCTCGGTGAGCGGCATTGCAAGAAGCTCCATGTGAACAATTTCTTGAGTTTGTGTGCATAGCTTAGCTAGATAAGCTCAGCCATGTGATAGTCATATTGTGCTACTCAGATTAAATTGACAAGAAACTCCTGCATTTGTTGGCAGTGATACTTGTCTGCAAACCACAGAAAATTTTGAAGTTCTTGATGGGTATAGGGTGACGTGCTTGTGCATGTACTATAGAATTACCAATAGATATTCTAACTTCACATTTAATCAAGTTAGGCTACTTACTGGGAATAAATATGGTCAAGAAATAGGTCAAATATCTCTGAATGTTCACCCTCCAGAATGATTGGGTATGCATCACTTTGTTCTTCTCTGGGCCAATGTTGACAGCAGAATGAGTGGATGGATCACAGGTTTCAAACATATCTTTAAAGAGGTCTGAGTGGGATGAGAGTATATCATCGTGCAGTTTGTACAATATGTGTTCAACCTGGTGAAATAGAGTTGTACTGAGTTAATGTCATGGTCTCAGGTGAAAGCACAAACATAGAAGATATGTGTTTCCTTTGGATAATAGTACTTCTTATGATGTACAATTCAAAGAGGCTGCATATCTGTCATTGGGTGTACAGTCATGATGGTATGACATGAGGAAAGATTACAGTATGGTGTGAATGCAGAGACAGTTTGTTGACATAAATGTAACATGGCCCATGTGATGTTGGCCTATTCTGAATCACTTCCAAGTTGCTTCCCACTATAGTAATTTTGTTTTCCTTCTCTCCAAGCTACATCTGAGTCAGGCCCATTGATGATCAATCATTGGTTGATGGCAGCCAGTACAATAGCTCAAACATTACCACTGCTTCCACAAACTACTGAGAACTCACCCAACATTCTTAGGGCACACATCACTCTAAGTGATATCTATCACCACACTGTCCAGTTGTTCAATCAAGAGAAGGCAGACATTTTTCAGCTTGTGTTCCATCTAAACACCATTAGAAACAATGCTGTTCCACTCCTTCAAGCAATTGAATGCTCTACATTGGGGCTAAACAGTTGGCTCACACAAGTTACAATTTAGCTTGGTCACCTGTTCCATGCCCTCTGAAATTATCAAGATAGTGTACAAAACCAGTAAGTCGTTAGTCCACCATCACAAATAATTAATGACACGTTCAATGGACCCTAATGTCATAATCCTGCAGCCTATTGAGGACATTCATACAGGGCAATGAGGCTATTCAAAGAAATATATTGACTCGGCTTTCCTTCATGAAGTGACTTCGAATTCCCACCACATCAAGTTGACAGAGCTTGCTAATGTTTTGGAGTACATCACAACACACTTTGCTTGTATATGAAATGACATGGAATTGAGCAGAAATACTCATTATTGAGCAGTAGTGAACTTGATCAGTTGGTTGCTTATTTCAAGGCCAAATGGCCAGAATCAGGCCTGCATTACAAAATGGGTTTCTTGTGACAATGTGGTTACCATGTACAATATTCTAGGGTATCCTATTCTTTGCACCAGTTGGACAGTGTGGGCCAGATACTGCATAATTGGAAGATAAAAAAACAGTGCAAGTACTATATAAAGCACCTGGATGCCCTTTGGCACATTGACAGGCATCACAAACTGATCCAATGGGGTATCATCATTCACAGAATGATCGATGTATTCTGTTGGATGGTGTGTAATTATTCTTACTTTATATTTTAAGCTAGCTAAACATTGTCTGTTAGATTACTGCACTCCACACAAGTGACAACAACCATTCGACAACCGTTCTAGACTTATTTAAGTATACAATTGCCATGTATGGAATGCCATCAATGGTAAGGGGTGGTTGAGATGGTGAAAACATTAATATAGCAACATATATGGTGATAAATAGAGGTGCTCAACATGCTTCTTTTATGTGGGGCTTGTGAATATTGCTATTGAATACATCTCAGCTACTAATTATTGTTGATCAGTTCAACACACATAATGTTACAGTTATGGAAGGGGGTATATCTTTTTTCCTACCATCACCTCCTCCTGGACTCTGGGACGACCTTCTCTTTTATTCTTCTGACACAGGATTCCCCTCCAACACCAACACAAGCATTGCCTTACCCTGCCTGCTTTTAGGTGATGCAATACTGCCCTATGGCTGTGACACACCCCTCTATTTCACCTCCTCTATTTCACCTTCTGATCTGATTATAAACATTGCCTCCTTGGCTGTGTTCTCTCATACACAGCCCAGTATTTCCAAAACCTCCATTTGTCTGATGATGTTCCAAGTCCTACTTATAGTAATATTAGATCTTCGATCTCATATTACCTTATACAATAGGAAGCATGTCCTAAATTGAAAAGGTCTATTGATATGGATGCCCACCCTTCATGTATTTCCCTAACCTTGATCTATACTAATCAACCTGGATGTACATATATCATCTCTGCTTTCCCACCAACTTCTGTTCCTAGAAGTTAATGCTGGACACATTGCTTCTCCTTGTGCTAGTGATTGCTGTAATCACTAGCTTCTTTGTTCGCTTCACTACCTGTTGAGGTTGAAGGCAGAGTCATACTCCCTGTTATTGGACCAGGGTTATAAGAGGCGTCTGTTCTACAAGGGTAGAACAGGTAGTAGAAACCTCATAGAGCATATGTCACACACAGTTGCTGCTCTGAGATACGTTGGAAGCTGGACATCTTTGTCACTTGTGTATCAGTGTTGGGTGATTATCCTATCACTTATAAAGCCTCACTACAGTACTCACTGGCTGACCAAACCCTTGCCTACCTAGAGGAAGAGAGAGTAGCAGGTCCTAGTGAAATCCAGATTGCCATCAGTTCACTTAGGTCACATGTCCCATTGTTACAAGGTCATAACACACAACTCATGTATTGAACGCATGTGGATTGAGATTGAAATGCAATTTGCATAATGCTGGCATGCATTTTTCACTTAACTTGAAAGATGCCTCATGCTTGATCCTCGCAATCCAGCCCATCTGTGGCTGTTATATACACTTTTCCTTAACATGGTCTCAACTTGAGTGGAACTACCATCTGATATGGGACCAGACACCAATAACTGGAGTCCACAAATACATGGTAATTAAATTTGCCTGTTATTTTTTTTTCTCATTACTTTAAGGATCTTCAGTTTCTGGGACAGGCACATTATGGTGTATATAATGATGGCTATCAAAACACATTGCCTAATCTTATTAATCAATTCTATGGCACACATGGGGCATGTGTTCAGCAGAGAGAGCACCAGACAGGAGCAGAGCATCCAGCAGACAAAAATGATGATAATGATGGCACTGGCAATGGTGATGGTGATGCGCCTAATGGCCACAACTATTCAGCAGAGATCTCAATTAATTACTGGCAGCAGCAACACATTTACCATGAAGCAATTCATTTCCAACACATAGAAGCCCATTCAATTGTTCTGACAATGAGGCTGCATTTTTCACAACATTGCACAAAGTTAGCATACTTGACATCATTCTGGAAGGGTTTGAACTTATGGCAACTAAAGGAGACAGTCTGGATCCCATGTTCAAAATAATCTCTGTTGGTTGTTGGAGAAGTAAGTAGATTGACATCTCACTAGCAGAGCCAATTTGGTACAATTGGGCACACCTTTGGTGCCAAGCATTATTAGTTTTACAATATTATTTGGACTAGTGGAATTGTCTACTATAAATTGTCCATCTTGAACTTGATACTGTTCTCTGGGCCTGGTGACCTCATGGCTTTGTTGTCTGTTTGCTCATTTACTGCTTTTTATCTACCCCACTGGTAGTGCCAATGGACTCATCCACCATCTGCCAAGGTGCCAATGGTGCTTGAAACTGTGAAGAGTTCTTTCCCAGCAATGAAAATAGTTGTATTTGCCTGGAGTGTAGCCATGGGATGAGCAAGCATTGTAATGCTGGTGGTGGTCCACTTGACCCACCCCTCTCAGTGCCACCACCCAAACTGCCACCACCAGCATCTTCAACAGTCGATATCTTCTGTGAAATCACTGGACAACAACCATTCTCAATTGACAGGGATTGAAAGCCCATACTATCATTTGCCAAAGCCAAGGCTGAAGTGCTTGCTGCATTATTATCAAAGAAGCAAGTGGATGATTTCAAGCCAGTGGGACAGCCTGCATCTCACTGGCATTTCACACAAAGTGACAACATTCTTTTATTGTATTTAACTGACATACATATCTACCTATAGGGTTGTGCATTAACCACTGACACAATGGAATTTATTAGGCACACTACTACTAGTACCTCCAGTATACATTCAAATGCATCAATATTTCATGTTCATTCTATAGGTATCAATATTGGCAGAATTGATGTATATATACACTTAAGCTTCCAGTGAGGTAACATGAATTATAACCCAACCATTTTTTTAGTGCAGTGGTAACCTTCAACAACCAAGAGCACCTCATGGAAAAGCAGCTCCAAGTGAAATTCAGGCTTTGAAAAATTGTGGTTGTTATATCACAGTAAATTCCAACAAGGGTATCTCCATTGACTTCACCTGGACATTTGTAGACATTGACAAGAAGAGGTGTGAGTGGTTTCCCAAGGTCTTCCAGTATATTGAGTCGATGAAACCTCCCTTTTGCTCTCACCATTAGAATCTGCCATTCACTCAGTTGTCTAACCCCAAACCACCAGACTGGTGTGTTATTATGATATATTTACAATATTAGAAGTTGTTCAACCCAATGGGTCAATGCTAGTTGAGAACAAAGGTCGAAGTAAAGTGAGTATTGTGGACAGCCATCTCTGGTTTGGTGCATGAATGATTCCACTATTGTTATTTCATTTTACCAATGCAATTCTCACTGTTTTCTAGCCACATGGAAAGCCATTGGCAATGATGTTTATGAATCATGGAACACACAATCATTAATTGCCAGTTCAGACACTAAGAGCTACAATGGTTCTGATGATACTAAGCCACATGACAACTATGCTCCAGTGTCAGGATTCAGTGACAACAGTAGTATTGACAACAAGCTTTCAAGCCCTATCCAAATACTGGACATTTTGGATGACAATGACCATGTGATATCACACCATCTGAATGACAAAGGAAAAGGGAAGCTGAAGAATGTGTGTACACCACCTCAATACCAAGGTAAGTCTTTGACTACTGCACTCACTGTATGCCATTTTTTGAATTTGTTATTAGACAAGTGACCCCATGTCATTCTTTCTCCAGAATCCCCCTCTGCAACAATTTCCAAGAGAATGAGAGATGGTATATTTGAAATTTCAGTCCATGCTGTTATGGTTATGGAAGGGGATATACCTTTTTCCCTTCCTTCACCCCCTCCTAGACTCTAGGATGACCTTCTCTTTGACTCCTATGACTTGGAATTCCCCTGTGATTCCCCTGTGACGCCCACATAAGCATCACCTCACCCAGAACTTCCCTTCTAGGTGATGCACCACCATGGCTGTGACACAGCCCCTTCCCATTTTATTGATATGTATATCACCTCTGATTTGATCACAGACATTGCCTCCTCAGCTATGTTCTCTCACACACAGCCCAGTATTCCAAATTCCTTATTTGACTGATGTCTCTGATCTCCTTATGGTAATACTCAGTCTGCAACTTATTATTACCATATACAATACAAAGCCTGCCCTAGATCAGGGAGATCTATTTATACAGGCGTTCACCCTCCATGTAACTCTAATCTTGATCTACACAATTCAACCTGGTGTAAGGTCATATCTGCTCCCCCACTGACTTCTGTTCCTAGAAGTCAAAGCTGGAAGCCATGCTTCTCATCCTGCTAGTGATCGCCATAATCACTAGCCTTGTTGTTTGTCTTGCCACCTATTAGGTTGTAGGCAAGACCGTCCTCCCCTATAGCAGACTGGGGTTATAAGAGGTGTCTGTATCTATAGAGGTAGACGGATTGTAGAAGCCTCACAGAGCATACATCATGGACAGTTTCTGCTCTGAGTATGTTGGGAGCTGGACATCATTGTCGCTCACATACTAGGTCTTGGTGGTTATCCAAGACTCTATAAAGCCTGTTGCAGTACCTGCTCGCTGCCCAGACCCTTACCTATATGAGGAAGAGAGAGTAACAGGTCTTGGTGGAACTCAGATCACCTTTAGTTCACCAGGTCATGTGTTCCATTGTTACGAGGTCGTAACACATGCCATGGGACCATATTTATATTTTTCAGCTTACAACAAAGCTATACCACCATTCCCCAAGCTCATCACAGTGCCTGAGTCTCCCAAGCTCCAGCTTCCACTGCCAGTAGTCCATTCCAACACCTTTCAAGCTGATGCAGCTGATATCCTCTGTGCCCATCATATCTTACCAATTTCTAGCCTCTGGGAGATGCCCCATGATCCTGGAGTTAATCCATACTTGCTTCCATACTCACTTCTTGACTATGCTACATTTTGCACCTGGTATTTGATCCCCACATAGTCTTTACATGTAGTTACTTTGATGCAATGAATATTTTGTTTGGAGTCGAGTTCGAATGTCTCAGAATGCAACAATCTTGCCAATTGAGTCTTCGCAAAGGGAGAGGTCCTACTCAGCACCTGAAATGTTCACACTTGATATCCATTATTTATCACTACCCTCTCCACACTTTCACACTACTCATAGATGACACTCTTGCCTATCATCTACCAATCTCCCTCCTTGCCACATATAAACACACAACCTAGTTCCTATATAATACCACATCCATATTGTACACCATTCTACCATTCATATCCTTGTATTCCTCATTGTATCCTTCATCATACAATATAACATATCATCACCCACACACCATGTACACTTTCATTAGCAGTATCCCCACCATATCCATTATAATACAATATCAAGTAGCCTTATGGCTCACCCTGGCATTCACCATTACAAGCATAGGCCCACACACCTCTAAACTACACAAGACCCATGGACATACCTAATGCAGTGCTCAGTATCCACACAAGGTTACTAATCAGAAGCTAGCCTCCAGATCACCTGACCAATAGGACTTGCCTCACAGCGACCCTCCTTTCAATCACCCAATCCTCAATTCACACCATAGATCACCAATGCCATCCCACGATGCTGTCATAAGGTTATTTATTAGATTTCATCATAGATACCTTAGACAAGATCTGATCCATCTCCCAATGTGACCTCATCTCAATACCCGATCCAATGATCAATTTATGCAATGCCTTATGTTATGAACCTTTCGGAACAAACCACAAGGCTCAATGCTCACAGGCTACACAAGTCCTGGCTGAATGAATCAGGCGAGGAGTCTTAGTCCATACTATGCCAATCCTACAATGACCAGAGTGGTCAAGGCAATGGATTGTTGGAGCAGAATACAAATGGATTAGACTGGGGATTCCAGTTGTTAAAGTGCTACTTTATATATGTACAGGGATGGTGCACAGACCAAGCTATGTGTGTGATAAATTACTATGTATAGTAAAGTGGAGATTAATGAGGCTGTGTGAGAAAAGCAGAAATTAAAAGGTTGTGGATCACATGAGGTATAATGTCATCTGACATCATAGGTTCTAGACCATGTCATGTGATTGTTCCCATGGTCACATGCACAGTCACATGACTTGAAAAGAAAAGAGTTGATGGAACAAAAAAGTAAGTCTCGAAGTGAAAAGTTTGAAATTATTGTATATTATAACACCTTAATCGTTCCTTTTTCATTCATTTCATCTTTGCATTCTAATCTATTAATCCCTTTGCTATGTATATCACAATGTAACCATGTCTTATCACACTCTGGGCTACCATTTCACTTACATGTGCATAACATACACATCTCATTCTATTGTTCATTTCTTTTGCTGTTGCACACTAACACTTTCTCATTCCTGTGATGTCATATCCAGTACCCACAATGTCATAGCATAGCACAGTCCATGCACCACTGCCAGTAGTATATAAGTAGCCAGTAGAGTACCATGTTTTCTTTAGTCTTGATATTGCCTCTTGCTCTCACACACATTGTCTTAGTTGGCAACACTTGAGATATCAGATATAGCCCTCATTCTTTCATTCACTGGTTGTTTCTTTCAGCACCACTAGATATGAGATTTCTATCAATCTTAGCACATCAGTAAAAATTGGACCAACTGTCCAGTGCTGAACAGTACTGGACAGCAACATAGTGCTCATAGTGAGGGTCCAACTCAAGAGTGGTTTGATAGTATGATGATAGTGTCTCATAGTCTGTTCATAGTGTGGCCATAGTCTATCATAGTATTCTCATAGTATCTTATAGTGTCTCATAGTATTCTCATAGTACTTCCATAGTGGTCATAGTGATACCATAGTATACATAGTGTTTCCATAGTGGTCATAGTGATGCCATAGTATACATAGTGCTTCCATAGTGGCTTAGCAATCCTAATCCTAATCCAATTTCAAGCCAATTCTAATTCCAAATTCAATCAAATATTAATTCTATTAATTCTAACTCTAATCCTAATCCTAATGATTTACAAAATGGAGTGTTGACTTTATATAATGAGTAGAAAAGGATAAAATTGAGAAATAAGAGAGTGTGGGAAAGTTTTTGAAGTCTGGCTTGTTTATATAAGAATGTTGGTACAAACATTGGCAAACAATGTCCGCTTTTTTAACACTAAGTGTGGGAAAATGGACTTGAATATTTTTTTGAGTGTAGGTCTACACTTTTGGTACACTTTGTTTGGTACACTTTTACTACACTTTGGTGTGCGTTTTTGGTACACTTTAGGTACACTTTGTTTGGTACACTTTTGCTACATTTGGTGCGCATTTTTGCTACACTATACTACACTCTTTCCTATACTTTTTGTACACTTTTTGTATACTTTTGATTTAGGATTAAGAAATAGGATTAGGATTAGGATTAGCTTAAAATTGCTACTATGACTATAACTACTATAAATCTACTATGAATGCTATGAAATGCTATGGTACTACATATATATGACACTATAATGCTATGGATACTATAAATACACTTTCGATACTATGACACTATGAACACTATGAACACTATGAGTTATCTATGAAACTACTATGACTACTATGAAACTACTATGGCACTATGAGCACTATGATGAAATCCTATATTTACTGATGCAGTTTCACCTCACTCTCACTTTCACCCTTCAATCATTTCTGCCTGTCCTCACTCTCACCCTCATTCTATTCTCACCCTCGCCCTTATTCTCACCCCCACCTTCATATCCTCTTTCTCACCAAGTCACCTTTGCCCTCATCTCCTTCACCCTCACCCTCACCTCCTCATCCTTGGTGAGTTGCTGACTCACCTTTGCACTTGGTGTCTCACATACAAAATCTGGTTTTGCAGGTGGTCTTGGAAGTGCTTCATGACCTTGAAGTTGGCAAATGGCCAGTTGAGACATATGTGATAGCTGTAAAACAGATGGATTTTTGTTTACATTCTCTTGACATGCAGGTAGAGTTATTGGCCAATGTCTATGGCAGTCAATATTTTCCTCCCTTTGCTTTATTATTCAATGGAGACCATACCATGTGATTTCCAACTGCTCAGGGATCTGGGGATACTAGTCAGGTCATTGCTGAACAGGCAGTCTTGATTCTGCAAAAATATCTGCTGACTATCAGGGTGACATCACTGAGAACAAGGCCCCACTCTTGCCCCACATATTTCAGCTTGCCAACAATGCCTACTGCCATGCAAGGCACATGGCCTACCTCTGTGAGCACTTTATCCTGGACACTACTATACACCAGCATTGGATCTCCCAGGCCTCCAGGCCCTCATCACTGCCAACCCCACAAACACATTGCTTAAAATGGTGAGTTAATCCTCTAAAAACATGCCACAAACTATCAGAACATTGCTGAAAATGTGACCCACTCCTGCCCCACATATTTCAGCTTGCTAACAATGCCTACCACATGAGGCATGTGGTCCTATCTCCCACGAGCGCTTCATGTTGAACACCATCTACACCAGCACTGGATCCTCTACCCTCATCACCATCAATTCCTCACACATATATCACTTCAAATGCCCACTCAATCCCCCAAGAATACGCCACACTATTGATGAGAACAAGTCCCCACTCCTGCCCCACATATTTCAGCTCACCATCAATGCCTACTGCCACACAAGGCACATGGCCTGCCTCCATGAGCACTTTATCTCAGACACTACTATACACCAGCATTGAATCCCCCATGGGCCCTTGTCACTGCCAACTCCCACAAACATGTCACTTCAATGGTGAGTTGATCCTCCAAAAACACTCCACAGACTATTGGGACATTGCTGAAAATGTGGCCCACTCCTGCCCCACATATTTCAGCTCACTAACAATGCCAGCTACCACACAAGGCAGATGGCCCTGCCTCCCACAAGTGCTTCATGTTGAGCACCATCTACACCACACTGGATCTTCCACCCTCATTGCCATCAATTCCTCATGAATATATCACCCCAAATGCCCATTCAATCCCCCAAGAATATGTGACACTATTGATGAGAACAAGTCCACACTCCCGCCTGGGCCACCCCACATATTTCAGCTTGCCAACAATGCCTACTACTACCACACATCATCATTAGGTATGTCTTGTTTTTTAGTTCATGCTTAGTTTATGGATTTCATTGGACACAGCTGTCATTCATAACATGGATGTTCTCAGTATCATTGCCAAGTTCCTTGGTGTACAACCTTCAGCATTCGAGAGCACACACTATATAATCCCCCCTGTAGTGGAACACTTATTTCAATGTAGTATCATGGACATATTGGGGTAGCTATTGTCTGACTCTGAGTGTGTAGTATGGGAGATCGAAAAAAAAACATGGTAGGGATAAAAGGTATGCAGCACACAGGTCGAAAAAAACTCCGGCAGGTCAAAGAAACGCGGTGAGGATAAAAAGTGCGCAGCGCGCAGGTCAAAAAAACGCGCTGGATTAAATGTGCAGATCTAGCATCATAGTTTCCATCAGAAAGGAGACGGAACAGGTCTGGCCAGGACGTAACGCGCGAAACGTGAAGTGTGTCAACCCGGAAAGTTTGAGGGTGAGATGGGCGTCATAGGGAAAGTTGCGGTACGGTACATACTAGTAAACATTGGTCTATGCCTGCTTACCTACACTCAGACTGGCTTCACTCGTGCCTCGCTACGCCACAGAGCGGTACACAGTATACTACTGTACCACGCAACTAGCACGTTCTGATTCACAATTTAGCTTGTACGCCTTCGCCAAGTCCAGCTAGTTCATCCCCACCACTCTGCCGAGCCTGAGTCCGATGCGTCCGACCGAGGTACCACAACACCGCCCCCCTAACTTCGTCCAACCACTCCTTTACGACCCCTTCTTCAAACACGTTACCGTCATAAAAAACATACATATTCAACCGTCCACGCGAGCTAGCCGCCCCGAGGTAAAGCTCAAAAGGACGCGTGTGGAGGAGTACCCTGGTGCACTCGACCGCGATCTTTGGGCTCGTGTTCGCTTCAGCGACAGATGATGAAGGTGAGGGAGGCTCAAGATAGCCTCTTTAACGGGGTGTGGAACAGAAGAGTAGGGTGAGAGCGGGTGGGTGGGTGGTAAGGGGTACTCAGACGGGGAGATCAAGTCTACCTAACGACATACCAGCGGTGAGAATGGGTGATCGCAAAAGGGATACCAGACGCACATCACCAGTGCTCGACCCTCCGTGAGCCCAGACCACAGGTATGTCCATGACCGACAGAATATCGTCCTCGTTCGAGTTTCCATGCGTGCCATCACCATTGCCAGTCTCGACCTGTTTCATCCACTGGAGAGCAACGTGCCGCGTATGCTCAACGCGAAACAGACTCATCGCATGAATGATCTCGAAAAACAAGGGATGGCTGAAAAACGCCGTCGCTTGCTTCTTGACCAACCTCGCGCGATGCAAGAACCGGTCAAACGTGAGGAAATCCGAGAACGGCGGTGCGCCATCCGACAGAACGCGTTCCGGGTCCGAGTGTTCGCGATGCTGTCCTCGTTCCGCCACTGCACCCAGCGTCATGAACGGGAGCTGGTAAAAGAAAACACTGATGGACAACATAAACTCGCCTCCACCGCCCCTCTCGAACCACGACTTGTCAAGATGCGGACGCAAGTTGAGCGGACCCCCACTATAATGTGGTTGTCTCTTTCGATACGCCCATTCCTCCTCGGAAATCTCACCGCGCAGGTACCGTCGGTAGAGCACCCGGGTCATCGCCACTTGAGCGAGTGCGAGGTAGGCGTTTCCAAACGTGAGGTCGTGCAGACGACAATTGGCAATCACGACAGCGCGTTGCGTGTGCGTGAGCGAGGTGGAGACGCAGCCAGATCGTGCGGGGACGTGCGGTGTCGAGCGCGTGATGCGACAAGGAAGGGCATGCCCACCCTACGATATTGACCATAGACCCGTCAACGTTCCCGTCGAAAACGATCTCGGCTGTCTACTTGTATGAAAAGACAACACCCACCTGCTTCTTTGCGATCATACCGCCCTTCGCCACCGTCGTCTTGCCGGACTGAGCGAGCGCACATGGATAGGTTCGAGTTCCACCAAAGGGATGGCCATCGCCAATCTGTCCTCCAACGGGATCTGAGCAGGCTCCGAATGTGACCCTCCACCCCTTGCGAGCGTATCCAACAAACACCGCACGAACGTGTTGTTCGCTACCCCGTCTGTCACGCAATGCGCCATCAACAGTACCAAGTGGAGCACGTCCGTCCTGTCAGAGATGGAGGGGACGGGGGTCGTCGGGGGTCCTTCGTATGCTGTTACGGGCGTGGGTACGGGTCAAGCGGATCATCAAAGGATCAGTCGACCGTCGAGTTCGAGCTCGTCCTCGTCTTTGGTGCAGGCGTTCACGGTGCCTACTTCGCAGTAGCACCTTCACCTTCACCAACACCACCATCACCTGTCACATGCACACGCACCGGTCTCTGGCGTGGTGAAGCCCCCGCCGATGCAAGGTGCGTCGATTTCGGTGCTAATTCCACCCTCCATGTCCACGTCTGGGTTGCATTCGAGTCCACACTCACACGGTCACGGTCATTCCATCACCTTGGTTCCAACCCATCGCTCACATTCGAACCCGGTTCGCGGGCGTCGAGCGTGACGAGCGATGGGACGGGGACGGGTGGGAGTGGGTTGGCGTCAGTGAGGGGATTTGGCCGCGTACCTGGTGTGGCTCATAGCAAAGCTTGATGACAGGATGTGTACGGTCAATTTCGACCACGGATCTAAGGATACAAACGACGCGGTATATCTACACGACAAGTCCACTTGTCCGCGCAATGAATTGACCAAACGACACGGCACGCGTCATGGGTTATGGTATCACAAGAACCCGTAACCTATCCCAAAGCGAGAGCGACAAAAGAAAAAAAAAAGTCAAGCAAGATTGTTGATCAGACGGCCGCCGTGACGGGGTCCTGGATCCCCACGAGCTCCACCCTGGTATACATCCTCGCACACTGCGCAAAAAAGCGAATATCCGAGCGGTCGAGCGAGCCTTCGACGATCAGCGTGGGCGCGAGGTGTCCCCGCTCGTATTCGTTGCGTAACCAATCGAGGAGGACGCGGAGAGTCTCTGCGCGAGGTTGACGGAGCGTGAGGGTGTGGAGTCGTTGCCAGCATCCGAAGCGGGCGCAGGTGCAGTCACATGGAGGTACGCCCGGTCCTAGTCTTGATACTGATCCCGCCACCATTCCTGACCTTGACCCTGACTCTGTTGTTCCTGCTGACCCTACGCCCACGCCCGTCCTCGCTCCAGACCCTACGTCAACGGCCGATCCTGCGCCGGCACGCAAGACGAGTGGGAAAAATCCAACGTCGACGCCCCCGAGGGTCACTTGCGTCGTTGATGGAAACGCATGTATGAACGCCAGGGCTGACCCTGCGTTCGAAGCATTATGCAGGACTACCGTTTCGACGTACGGGAAACGAGGTCGTCGTTTGTTCACGTGTACCGCTGTCGCCGACGAGGACAATGGGTAAGAGGCATAGGAGGAGGATGGGTACGATGATGGCAATGACGACGACGACGAAGAGGAGAGGGATACATCCACAAACAACTGCTGTACGATACTCTGCCCCGAGAGCTTTGAATCTGGAAAGACGAGTTCGAAATGCCGAAGTGCGGGTGCATGAATGGCAGAGATGGTGTGTTGGAGGTAACGCGGTTTCAACACCCCCGGGTGGAGCACGAGGGTGTGGAGATGTGGGAGGGTGATTGTCGCAGCATTGGCAGTAGAGCCGATGCCACCCCCACCCCAAACGCCACCTCCGTGAGTATCCTGTTGGCCTTGCGGACCGCCAACCGGATCGGTACGAAAACGAAGAAGTTGCCCATGGAGTACGAGCGTCGTCAAATTAGGAATCGCGCCAAGCATCGCCCGAAACGCGCTGAAATCGATCATGATCCGGAAGGACCGCGCGTCGTTGCTGTGCCTCCTCAATGTCAACGAGGACAGCCTTGAAAAATTCTGCGTCGCACACGCGCGTATGTTGCCAAGATCTCCAGTCAACATGAAGTTCTCCGCGTCGAGGGATTCAAGCGTGCATGGAGACAGAGTCTGACTCTGAGGGAGAGATTGCGTCGTGGTGGCGGTTTCCATCAGAAAGGAGACGGAACAAGTCTGGCCAGGACGTAACGCGCGAAACGTGAAGTGTTTCAACCCGGAAAAGTGATGGATGTGAGAGAGTTTGAGGGTAAGGTGCGAGAGATGGGTGTCACAAACGGAGGCAATCGACAGGCTGCGCCAACGACTGGACGAATCGAGCATCATCTCGAGTGCAGTGTCGAACCGTTGAAAATCTCTCCTGTCCTTCCACCCCCAGATTTCGATATCGAGCGCTCTCGACCCTCTGGTTTTGTACATCTCCAACATACTCGGCGCGACGCGTGGGGTGACGCACACGCGCCGCCATAAGCGGGCAGAATGAATCGCCAGGTCTCGCCATCGACGGGACACCTTGGAAATGGTACACTCTGCACGTTGTTCCGTCCCCGGATTCTGACACACCACCGCCTCTTCGAAAATCGCGAGCAGCATCTCATTCGGGAGCCTCGAGATGGGCGCCAGAAAGTTCTGCATCTCGTTGGCCTTGTTGATTTTGGTGTACAGCACTCCTTGTACTTCGTCGAGTTCAGACCGGAATCGGTGGATCTGCCTCTGCAAATGGTGCTCGGTTGCTCTGAGCCTCTTGACTTCGTCGTGAAGGCCTGCTAGTGTTTGGACGGCGGAGAAATTGTGGTGGTAGATCGTTGGGTAGACCAATTGGGGTAAGCACGATGGTTGCTCCTAAATATATGCATGTGTGTCTTTCAGAAAGGAGGGCACCTTGATACGAGTAAACCCTACATGATGTCTAACCGACGAATACGCCGTTGGAAACGTCCTTGAATGCATGGCAGAACAACCAAGTGGACGTTGTGGTGACAAGAGAGAACCCGCACGCAAGTCATCCAAGGGAAAACTTAAATACACAGGGTCGTCGCATGTGCTGGCAAAGGCAAAAGCCAGCGGCCCCACGGTCGTCCCATGCGTTAAGCCCCCGCACACCCTATATAACATGAGAGAGAGCGAGGGAATGGAGGGGCCCCCAAGGTCCGGGGAACCCCCTGGTAGTCCCACATGAGAGACACCCATGGTCGAAAAGCCACCAATCTCTGCCGCGCGCTTGTCGCGTAGACGGTGTGCGTAGCATCGGAAATGAAGGCGGCGTCGTTAGTGAGGTGTCGAATAATCACAGGCTGCGTGGAGATGGCGTTGACGAGCAGTTCTCTGACTCCTTTGGCTCATGTGTGCGCGTTAAACGGAGTGGTGGAAACAACGGCGTCAGAGCGTGATGCCGCTACCCCAGGGCACTTCCCGATCAGGTCGATGCATCCGATTGCTTTGCTTTGAAACATGGAGCAAGATGGCGGTGACGCTGATACCTAGGCTGATGACTCCGGCAACGTTTTGGGACGATGTTATCGACTCGGAAATCCAGACCGACATTCGGGGTGGCAAACTTAGGTTCGCAGAGAATGTCGCGTGTATGATATATCCTTAACTGGTGAGGTCCCATCCATCACCCGGCAAGTCAAGTTCAAACCTGCGGGGCTAGGTTCTATAAATTGCATTGATGTACCCCGCAACGGTCAGGTGTCAGGGCTTTGGGTTGTAGTATGAGCGTGGAAAAGGTTCAGGACTACGTTGATCAACGTGTGATTGGGGCAGAGTGTTGATGGGTGAGCCGTAAATCAAATGATAGGTCAGTATTGAAGGGCCAGATGTCAGTGGATAGGAGACGGGAGATTTAGTGTGTGTGTGAAAGGACCCACTGACGCAGACCCCTCATGCGAGGTACGTTTGACTCAGAGTGCTGAATAGCGTTACGAAACGGCTTCGATAATGTGGAGGCGAAGGATTCCCTAAAAATAAATTCTCGAAGGAAATGTGGAAAGAGCAGGGTCCGGAGGACCCAGGTGGAAGCGATGAGTATTGAGAAGCTCGAGGGTGCGTAGAACTCGTGAGTGAGGTACGTCAATATTCAATCGCACATACCCGACACGTAGACGCCTCGACCAAAGGGGCGGTGATTGCTAATTGAAACGTTTGGTTTACGGAAGCGATCCTTGATGGTACCGTCAACCAACGAAATCTAAGTCAAGCTCAAGGGTGTTAGAGTGTTTTGAAATAGGGACGAAGATCGGTACCTAAATTGCATATGCAAAGAGCAGCGGCGTAGGAAGGACCAGGGATTGCCAGTAAGACGCTGCATGTATGCGGGTGATCTCGACTCGTGGAGCACGAGTGACTGTAGACTGCGAATGCAAAAATAAATAGCGGCGTTGGAATCCTGGGGAGAGGAGAAACGGATGCGAGAGAGTTGTGGAGTTTGCTCAGCTTGACGACGCGTCTCTGTTGAGGGCAATGATATCGTCGCTGCTGAGCGAGTGGAGATTCTCCATCTGTCGACAACTCCAAGTCTTGTGTATACGCGATAACGTAGTCGACACCGACCTTAAAGGGCCGGTATCAATAGTATAAGACGCCTAGACTGCAAAGCTCACAGACTTGTGACCGCGCAACAAATGGAACTCACCGAAGCAGTTTTGAAAGATGAGGAATAAGCACAGTTGGGGATATTTATGCGGTTCGACTTCTCAGGATATTAGATGGCGCAGAGGACACGTTGTAACCACACCATCCGAACTTCTTTGCCTCGCGGAGGTGGTTCTCGCGATGTATGCTACGTATTACATACTATGAGGAGAGCAGGACTTGCAGCGTTGTGATCTGCGATGATAGGGAACGAACACGTTGGTCACAAAAAGAGTGTTTTCGATTCATTTAAGCAACATGCCCGCGAGGAGGCAGTGAACCTACCGTAAACAATCGTTGATTCCGTTTATTATCTCATATGACTGGCCTCGAAGAAGCTGGGAAAAGCGTGCTTGTGCTGGCACAGTGGCGCTCGAAGGCGACCAAGATGAACTCTGCGAGGGAGTTCCGTCATTGGAACATTCGGCGGAGGTATGCCGAAGTCACGCTGGCACACATGTTTAGCGTATCTCGGCAAACCCAATACAAAGAACAACAATCATATAAAGCAAGCCCGTCTCGCTGCTGCTCTTTAGCCCCCCTTTTACCCCAGCTCTACAGTACTTCTTCACAATGCCGAACAACAACAGCGGCAGCTCTGGTGGCTACACCTACACTGGCAGTGGCACCAACAATCAGGTGAGTGACAACTCGTTCGTCGCTTCGCTTGGACAGGTGTCGACGACTTCACGACAGGGTAACCACTATTGCTCTCGCGATCATGGTGATGCAGGATCCGGGTATCACTACTCCAACAAGTGTGTTGTACTCTCACGCAATTGCTCTGTGGGCTGACGTGAATTCGATAGCGACGGGAGCTACTACTACAGCAACCCCAACGGCTCGACTTATTACAACAGCGGCAGTGGTTACTCTCAATACACCTCTCCCAGCGGAGAAACGCACAAGTCTTCCGGCTCTTCCAAGTAATTGATCTTCTTGACCAGAGGTAACATTGGTTTTTCATAGTCCGTGTACCGGGTGCTCATGAACCTTGCTGCAGGTCTTGCATGTTTCTGAGGTGTAAGAGTAGATGAATGTTTTGCACTATGGAGATACGCTGTGATCACGTGTAATTCTGATGATAAGAAAAATAAGATCAAACCTTGGTATGACATCATCACATCAGTCACCCCTATCACCGCTGCCCCTAGCTAATCGATTCGCACTGAGCTCAGGCTACGAAATGTCGAGCCAGCACTCCGATAAATACGGTTGCTCCATACACACGCTCGTAAATTCGCCTATCAGATCATTCTCGGCCCGAGGATTAAACCGCTTTCCTTCTTTGAGAGGCTCGTTCAGCCGGATTCGCATGTCTGGATTCATCGCCCTCAATACAAGTGCAGCTCTGTCCTGTGACACCTTCAACGAGATGACCAGAGATCCAAGTATCACCGTGGCAGTTCAACGTCAACATTTATTGTGAGCGACGAAGGCAGCAGGTCATCGGACGAGTTGACGGATGACATCGTCCCCTGCTCCCGGATCAAATAGCCCGCCCCTATGATGATGAATGGTATTATAAGCTCTTGCATATTTGACACCCCCTGTAACACTCTTCTTGTTCACCCACACCATGCCAGAATTCTCGTCAAGCCAAATACTCGAATTTTTTATCGTTCTTTGCACCGCACACCACTATCGCTATGACATCACTAGTTTCAGGTCCGCCTCTGCCCACGCCGAATCCAAAAGCGGCCCCGTCCAGTCCGCCTCCATGCCCACCCGTCTCTACCGCTTCATCACCCCACTCCAGGCTTTCACCTATTTCCTTTTCCCCACGATCTACATCTTCACTGTCGTGAATGATCGATTTCAACAGCCATCGTGGATGGATGCATTTGCATTGCCAGAGATGGTGGGTGGGGTGAAGGTGGATGGCATCCGGAAGAATGCGGTGAGAGTGCTTGCATGTGTGGCGACTATCGCCTTGCAGCGTCTCTCCGATGATGTGTTCGAGCATCTTGGTGACCAGTTCCATCCAATCGGGGTACGTACGCGCCCGCCATTTCTCTATTTACTCTGTCAAGTCTGAATCGATCCTTCCTGGGAATAATGTCAGCGTCGCGAGAAACAGAGGGTCGTCCAAAGTGGTCCGTACGCCTGGGTTCGTCATCCTCTCTACGTGTATGCCTATTATCCCATTTTCCCTCGCCGATAATACGCAGACTGACGGCACGACGTAGCTGGATTCTGTTACAAGAAGCCCTCTTCTCCCTCATGTTCTGGTCTTATGCGCCCCTGTTCGCACTCGTCGCCACTGCAACGGTACTCGTGGTCAAGATCCACATCGAGGTACGACACTTATCCTTGGAACTTGGTGACCTGTACTCATGGGTCTTTGTATGACAGGAGGAAGCTATTCAGAAAGACGAAACGATCGGGGAGGAGTATCGCACGTACATGCTAAAGGTGCCTGCAAGACTCGTACCGCACGTTTGGTGATTGGATTGCTGTATCTATGCCGTGGATCATGTGGTGTGATCTCAACAATGTCGTATGTCCGAGTATACAATGTGATTTATGTTAGAGTTCCCCCGCCGAAATAATCTGGCTGAAGTTGGTTTGCATTCCATGGGGTTGTTCTAAATGATCACCCAAGTCAAGGCGCGTCACCGTAACTGTTCCATGAGCACTCCTTCAATTTCTCGAAACTAGCCAAGGACGAGAGATTCGGGTACCAACAATGTCAAAGATACTTGTTCGTGACTACGTTTCAAGGCCCCTATCCGAACGCTTAAAGGTACCGAGATATTTATTCACCGAGGTCAACGAACTCGATGTCCTGGGGAAGAAGCCGTTGAAGTTTAGTAACTGTTGTTAAATTGCGGATGCTAACGTAGGTATGCTTTTCGTCGACAACAACATTCACAAATCACCGATAGCGAATTATGGCAAGAGCACGACAACAACAAAAAAGAGAGAGAGAGAGAAATCTATGTGTAGTTTATCTACTCTATCAATAAGTGGGTAATGAGAGGTGGGAGATGGGAAGGAAAAGGAAAACTCAAGTCAGGGTCTTGGAGGACGATCATGGTGCAGAGGGTTTAAGTGCGGGTTTATGATCCAGGCATGAGTTGTTGCAGCTTGTCCACGTGCAACTTCCGACGTCGCACCAAATCCGCATGCGTCATCGTCGTTCTCAAGTCCAGCTCGATCTAACCACTACACATTTAGCTACCGGCACGCCACCCCAAACAAAACACACACCTGCAAGAGCTTGTCTGGCTGCCACATCCGCGTCGGCAAATTCTCCAACGCAACATAGACCGCCGAGATCGACTCGCACTGGACTAGCTCCTGTTCGTTGCCCTTCAAAATCCCAAGTGCGATCCGGAAGAGGACGTCTAAACCGTCCACGAGAAAGACATCCCAAACTCGAAAGAGTGTCTGCGCAGCACGTTTGTCCGCATGAGCGTACGTACATGTATGATACGGCGCGCGCGACGTACCTCGATAGGAAGGCAATCTGTAAACAGGGACAAGAACCATGAAAAACAAATCGCGGCGAGGTCCACGCCCAGATCAACCAGATGCGTATGCAACCTCGGAAGCAGCTCTTGCACATAGTCCAATAGTACCAGCGGACACGCGCGTGAAGGGAGGAGCGACGGCGAAAAAAAGTCGTCAGGGAGAATCCGCTCGATGATGGCCGCGAGGACCCAAAAGGCCTCTTCCTCGTCGGCGTGGACCAAGAGGAGGGTCGAGGTGACGAGGTTCATGCCTTGACAATAGCCCACGGCTGGGTTGCGCCTGCGTCGAGGACACATTGGGGGGCAATGCGCAGTGAGCGTGAGCAGCGCGCCAGGGATAACGTCGTATGCTTACCGACTATACGCCGCCAACACCCTACGAAGCTTCACCACCCCTGCCCCATCTCCCCCAAAGAAAATATTCAACGGCATCGTCCGCCCGACGTCCTTCTCAATCTCGTTCCGCACCAACGCATGCCCCGCGTCCTCGCCCGCCTGTACCAACAAATCCCCAAACAGACCTGGCTCGCGCATCTCAAGTCCCCCACTGCATTCGAGCCAGAGCTTGGACCGGTAGACGAGGGGAATGCCCCCGCGGATCAGCTTGTCGAATTGGGTGCGTTCGTCGCGGTTGGAAGAGAGACCGAGTTGGGCGAAACCGATCAGGCCCTCTGTATGCGCGAGCTCTTCCTCTTCGTCGGTCGTTCCAAGCCCGAGGAGCGCTGCGGCTCCACCGACAGTCATCGTCGTTGCCGTCGTCGCTGTGGGCAATGCGAGCTTGGCACCTACCGTGACTCGACTACGTTGCTTAACAAAGGCGTCCCAGTCTTTTCGCGTCGCCATCTGTCGTTCGTCATGAATCTTGGTCAGGTCCTCTAATAAAACTCGGATCGTGTTGGCGCAGACGTGGCGCGGCGTGCTCGCAGTGACGACAAGAACAGAAGTTGGATCTGGTGAGGACCCATCAAGTGGAGAGACCAATGTGGACCGGCGATGTTTGCTGCGAGACGGTCTGGGGGAGGAACCACGCGATCTCTGTGACGACTGTCTACTGTTCTCGGCAGGTGGTGATGACGACAGAATAGACTTGCCACTCGCCCCGTCCGGCGTACCGATACTATGCGACGAACTGCGTCCCTCACACTCACAGAATTCCTTGGTCACATGAATAACGCTCTTAGACACGTCCGCTTCCTCGTCCGACCACGAATTATTCTCCTTCCGGTCGGCAATCTTGACCCCAGTGAGACAGGCAGGCGCCGTACTCCCACATTCCTTAGCTCTCACGAGCAACAACACGTCATATTGCGATACATCATAGATGAACCCATATCGATCCGTGAGCGGCTGCCTGCTCTCATCGTTATGGTAGACGCTGAACCGCGACGCCGCATTCGGAAGCGGAATCGTGAAACGAAAGTCGGGCGTTGTCAGAGGGGCGTATTTACGCGAGAGATAGTGTGTCGGGGGCTTGGACATTGCTGGGATGATCGACTCGAGTGGGACTGAACCGGGTTTGTTGGCAACAGGCTGGGGAGGGGGTGCGTTGGCATCTATGTTGGGCCTTGAAACGACTTCATGTCCACCCGTTGGTTTTCTTTGCGGAGGTGGCATCAACGCATTGAGAATGGGTGTCGTCAGAGAGGCCGTGATAAGTCCCCCCGTCCGCGATCGCGACTTGCGCACGACCTGGCCCTGGGCATTCAACGCGCGCGACAATGACTCGGTGGCAGCAACCCCTTCGACGGGACTCAGCGTCGCTCGGGCAACGACTTGATGTCCCTCCGCCCCCCCTTCTTTCCGCTCCCTTCTTTCCCTCGCCTTCGTAGGTTCACGAAAGATAATATGTTCGTCGCGCGCGGTTTGGACGAGATCGAGGGCAAGTCGGCGGACTAGCGAACCGGCATCACGACCTTGGTCGACGAGGATACTGCCGGGGTCAGAGGTCATGACACGTGTGGCATGCGCGATGGCCCGTAATGAAGCGCTCTGCGGAAAACGCTTGTCATCCACGAAGGATGGGGACTGCATCGTGGACGTTTCCATCTTCGGCTCAGATGGATCCGTCGAGGTCGCCAGCTGAGGTGCCGATGGGGCTGGTAACGCTAATGTACTAGCAAGAACTGGCGAGGACGACACAGACGGGAGTCCATCTCGCACGGGCACCGCCAACGACGGACTCGGCACTCCCTCGACACCTTTACGCTGTTTTGCAAGGGCTGAGCCCGATGTGGTGGGATTCAAGATCGAGATGCCGAGTGACTCGAAGACGCTTTTGGAGTGTTTGCGACGTGCGACGCGTTGAGAACCGCCCGGAACAGCTTCAAGGTTGGAGTGCGGGGATGAGTCACGTGAAGATTCTTTGCTTGCCGCTTCTTCATTGATGACAGAGGTGGACAGCCCGCGGAGAGGTTTGGACTTGCCTCTGTGGAGCCAAGTCCCCACCCATTCGCCGATGGAGGCTCTATCCTGTCGGGGGTGGATGTCGTGGGTGTGATCAGTTGGAGCCTCGCTATGCGATGGCACCGGTGCTTCTTTGACGAGCGGTGAGACTGATGGTACATTATTGGTGGTGACATCCCCAAGGCGTGACTCCGCACGCGCCGCAGGGTATGAAGATGGCAGGAATGTCAATGTAGATGACACGCTCTCGCCCACTGACACGTTCTGAGCTAGCGGCACCTGGTCCTCGAGCGCTTCCGTGAGGGATGTCTGCAAGGACTACAGGCAACATAACGTGAGCAACATCCGGGATAAAAGACGTCGCACGCACCGGAAGACTCTCCTGACGCTGGACGCAATGGCGACGTTCATCGTCGTCCGTAAAGACGGACAGTATAACACGTCGTGCGATCTCTTGTTCCGAAGGCAAAAGCTCCTGCAACAACGTCTCCGCGCGTTGCCTCCCAGCTGTCTGCTTCTCCTCCAACAATTTGCGATTTTCCTCGAGCTCGAGTCGAGCACGTGACAAATTGTGGAGAGCAGACGACAAGATGCGGAGGGCGGTATGGTAGGGATGGAGATCGGCGTCAGAAGGTGACTCGACGGCACTCAGTCGCGCGATCGCAGACTGGATCGCCTCGTCCGAATACTCGTGCCATTTGTGTGCGAGGACCTGTGCCGCGGCAGGCGAGAGCGCCTCGGAAGGCCGTCGTATTCGCGCTGTAGGTCCCGTTGGACTTGGCGGGACGAGGTAGTTGGTATCATAGGGGGGTGCGACGACGAAACGTGGCGGGTGCGTTGGGGCAGACCGTTGGGATCTCTGCAGCAGGGACGCGGTGGACGGTCTTCGATGGATCCGGGTCTGATCGCCACTCGACGAATCACGCCGCTCTGATTTCCTAAAGCCACGCACGCTGCCGTCCCAGTTTGATACGTGGTGGTGACTACCGTTGCCAGTGTGTGTATCTGCGCTGGTGCTGGGGTGGGCGTTGGGGGGTCCGATGGAGGGGGCGTCGGGGCCCAACTTGTCGGACTGCGCTTTGAGCGCGAAATAGCTGTTTTGTGGCTTTGGTGTGGATGCATTCTCCGCGCCCGCACTGTCCTGAGTGGGTGCACGCAGTCGACGACCTCTCGGCGCTGGAGGCACTTCGTCTGGGGAGAGTGGGTGCAGCTGGACCGGTGTCGGGGCTTGCAGCGACGGTGAGGCCATGGCACTATGTCGATTTGTGTTTCTTTTACACTCCAACGACCATATTGAGATCGTCGACGAGAGAGGTGCGTAACTTAAAGCTGGTCGGGTGGAGGAAGACCGTGTGAGTGCATTGCTGTATCAAGACGGTCCGTTCCTTGCTCTTCACCGCGATGGCCTGGTTCACCACCTCGAAGCCAGACGTCTCCACCGTCTCAAGGGATGACAGGAAGCAATGCTGGGAAGGCAGAGACATCTATTTTGCCTGCCTCGACCACGCAGGCGTTCTCGAAGCCGGGAAGGAGGGGAACGCATGTGCAAAAGAAAAGTCGCGGTACGAAGCCAGTTGCGCCAAAAGCTGGGCAAGTCCCACTCCTCCTCTCAAGTGCTTCTTTGTGCGAAACCGCTCGTTTTTCACTGCACTTTAGATTGCGTATTTCAACAAACGCCGGATCTTGGCTGAACAACAAAAGGATCTACTGGCGCAGTCCAAGATGCAGGCTCAGGCGGCTAAGCAAGCATGAGGCTGACCCTTTTTTTGCATTTGTCGGTTTACGACACATAAGCTATTCTGCGTTGATGTGTTGATATCTCCACACCCATTCAATTCACAAACATAGCGCTCAACGTTTCCATGGTAGAGAGAAAGTAAAACAACTAACAATGGGGTGCTACAGGATCCCTGTGTATATTCGGATGTCATCAAGAGCCTCTTCTGATCCCGATGATGACGGACGAGTATTTTTGTGCTTCATTACCCAGCGTCCGGCAGTCGTCCCCCACAACCAAGCACCCACGCCATCCGCACGCGCAGTACATGACGTTTTCGGTACGCCTTTACGCCTAGCCATTCATTATCTGCTACGTATCCAGTGAGTCGTTGATAACAACTACCACTCGGGTAGTTCATTTAAGCCCCCAAAGCCTATCGGCGTCCGACTGCTGCCTTTTTCGTGACTTTTGGTCGCCCTCTTTGGGTGGTGGGTTGGCTGTGTGTTCATATGTTTCGATTTCGATTTCTATTTCCTGCTAGCCCCATCAGCACATGGACTGGCCCATCATTCTTTGCACAACACGCAGTATCGTATCGCCATAGAATATTTTTACCTGCGCACACACGGCGGCATGCACATCGATCGTCACGTTGTGGCTTTGTGGAGGTAACTCTGCTTTGTTCATGAATCGAAAATAATTTTTCCCTACCACTTCCCCGTGTGAGGGCAGTTGACGGGATCTGTATTGAGAAAGAATGAGGCGAACGGTACGATTCCTATCACTTTTCGCACATGGGAAACAAAAGCTACAGTACTTGTTGCAACGCATAGCGTAAGCTAATTTAGGCTTTCCCTGCTTTCTGACCTTTCTCCCTTAATGATCGCAAGTAAGCACCGGAACCTAGCCAGTCGACATGCCCGTTTTGCGCGTATGGATAGCCATCCATAACAGCGGAACCTGGGCCCGGCGTTGGCTGGACTCGACGCCTTTGCCATTGAACGCTATGGGAGGCGCAATGGTCACCCCCGCGGAACCGTTGGACGTTCTCATGAAGGTCCTTGGATACTCCCAGTACCAACTCTCAGCAGTCTCTCTCGGTGCACCTTCGGGAAACGATAGGCGGAAATTTCAGCTGTATTACTCTCCGAGGGCCCGCAAATTCTTCTCATTGTACAAAGATATCATCCACCATCATGACTGCGAATCTCGCATGATCTGGCTAGCCTGAGTCGGGGAGGTTGATCATATCGTTTATATCTAGATGCGTTGCCGTTGGGGACTCGAATCCAATTACTGTCAGCACTGCAGTGTCACTGCCCTCCTGGTTAACGCTCGAGTATTTTCTTTTTGGCTATTCATTGATTCAGGCTTCTTAAAGCCTCCGCGACTTGACTGGCCATCATGATCCTCACGACCTTGCTGAGATAGAAATTGCCAGGGATACATATAGCGCAACCCCATCGAACTACCCACTTGCGCGTTGGCTCTCACCCCCGGCCGAGACGATCTCCACTGTTGTTTTGTTGGCACGTTCAACCGGGTCGCTCGTACGCTCTGTCGATGTCTTGGTTAAAGGCAAAAGATTGGGCGACAGGCGTGGAGTATTCAAGTCTGTTCCATTCGGGACTCCGGGCCATTTCAGGAACGCCACGTGCCCGTCGTGCTCGGGCACATTCGTCGAGTTCGTCCTTACAGGAGAAGAGTTCGAGCGGGGGAACGTTTTCGATGGTGCCCGTGTCCTCTCGCTTGCTCAAGCGGAACACGACACGGACACGTCAGGCGTGCCAACCCATGTCCACATCCACAGATCCAGGTCCGACATCTCCGCCACACACACCCAAAGGCGCGCGCCCACGACCATCGTCCATGTTTGTTCGGCCGACGAAAGAGATGACAGATGCGTGGTCATCCGGAGGGGGCTTCTTCGAGATTGGGGAATTCCCAAAGTTCCCGTAAGTCGCTGGATCGTTCAAACATGCCAACGCGCTCATGTTCTGAGACAGCGAAGAGGGCCACCGCCATGCGGGGCATCTCATGCCGCCGATCGAGATAGATACGGTTCGCTCCCTGGCAGGATCCCGGCCATTCATTGTGAATCTGGGAGAGATGGATGCGACTGCGGTTCCACAGATAGGGGGAGAGTCGTGTCTCCTATTGTCGAGTGATCAGGATGGATGCCTGCATCATCCAGTTCCGCAGCGTGAACGCCCTGTGTCGATGCAGACGATGCCCCTCCCATCGCGCCGTTCCTCGCTACACCACCGCACGCGCGAGACGAGAAGGGAAAGGGGCGACTGTGCGTGGATGCTGGAGGAGTCGAGTCCGGAGCTGAAGGCGTATGAGCTCGGGGACGAGGAATTGCGATTGGACGACGAGCGCCTGGACGTGGCAGACTGGCGACAGTTCCATGTCGATTGGCTCCAGACAATACGTTGAACTCAGCTAAATGAGTGTATTACATAATACAATTATTACCACAAAGTACGCTTGTCGCGGTCCATCCGCCGCATTGTCTGCGCACAGATCAGACCCGATTCTGGCGTCGAACGAAGCAGCCCAGTCACTGACCTTCATCGACGACGCGGACAATAACGACAATGCCTGCCAAGTACTCCCACGTCAAGAAGAGAACCGCAGGACACAAGAAAAAGTCGGCCAGTGCCAGCTCAACTAACGTCGCCGGGTCAAGAGACCACGCCAAGGACCACCACAACCACAAGCGCATGCCCACCCACATCGACCGTGGTATCTCCAGCGCCATGACCGCAGTCTCCCAACTCGAGCGCGCCATCGCACGCATATTCTTGCTCCGCTTCGAACAAGACATTACCCGTCTCTTCTCTACCCACCTCTACTGCGTTGCCCTCATCCATCTTCCCACCTTTGTCATGCGTTGTATCACTGTGGGTGGTCCAGGTTGGGTCGCCCACAACGCGGACTGCGAAGACATCAGAGACTTTTTCCGCTCCGTCGTCAGCATGGAGCTCCGTCAATCTGGAGAACGTGTCGCCACTAAGAGCGTGCTGTGGTCTTACACAGCCCTGAGAGACTTCGTACGCCTTCCCCTTTTTAACCATTGGAGCACAGACCCGTGCTGACGTGGCTTTCCGTTGTGATCGGCTAGGCCCTCTCAAACAACGTTCCCGTATGTCGTAACCGTGGCCTGCACTCGCTGCGTTTGTTGCCTTATTATGACGCTCTCAAGGCGCATCTCGATGTATTGGAGGCGATGCCCCATGCCATGTTTGCGAAGCCACCTCATCTGGGAACGCTCGCCGAGGGTCTCGAAGCGCTAGAAGAAGCATGCGAACTCAAATATGGCGAGAAATCTCTTTTGAGGTCGACCCCTCCGTCCGGTTGGGATCAACATTGGCGCCTCAAAGTCCGTCTTGGCTATGAGCGTGTCTCGCAGACGCTGTGGCGCGTCGCAAGAGAGTTTGACGTCAGTGGTTACGGCAACGTGTTGCGGGAAAAGTTGACGACCAAGTGGTGTGATTGTGGGTGTTCGACGGATCATTTGGGTGAGGTGTGTGAGAAGACGGTGAGGGAAGATGAAGAGAATAGTGGGGTTCGGTCGGGAAAGCAGAGGGAGTGGGATGGCCGAGGTGAGGTCGATCCGTTTTGATATCTGGGGTGATTAGACACGCGTTTTGTAGGGAGCGGCGTCCATGGATGGGAGACGGTGGAGGAAGAGGACGTTTGGGACCTGGATCTGGACTTTACGGGGAACGAGTCCGAGGAAGAGGCAAATCCAGGATCGACAGCACCAGAGATGACCATCGCCGAGATCATGGAGGTGCGCTATCTTAGGGCCGAGAAAGAAAAGGAATTGGTATGTGTTCAAGATCTCGTTTTTCGTTTGGGGTTGTCCTTGACAGATCCGTGGAGGGCAACGTTGCGTTTCGTCGCGGCGACTTTGAGATTGCGGTGAGCCACTATCAAGCGGCACACGCGGTGGAGCCCGAGATGCCGCATTACCAGCTCAACATCGCGGCAGCGTATTTAAAACTTAGCAAGTAGGCGAACTTACTCCTCGTTGTCTCACTCGTATCAAGTTGTGTTTCAGTTGGATCGAAGCGGAGAATGCATGCTCAAAGGCGCTCAGTCAACATCGAAGCATCAAAGGGTATTATCGGCGGGCTAAAGCTCGGCGAATGATGGGACGTATAGAAGAGGCAATAAAAGGTGAGTATGTACGTAGAACTTTACGACAGCATGTCTGAGGTTCCATTCAGATCTCCGCGCGGCACTGAGGATACAGCCTTCGAACACAGAAGCAATGGAAGAGATGCTTTCTCTGTTACCGTCACAGTCGTCTCCGTCACCTACCCCGTTGTACCCGGACGAAGCAACATCTTCCTCGGTGGGCGGCACGTCCGCTACGCCGCGCAACATACCCCTGTCCGACCACAGTCATCTCCAGATCCCGAAACCAAAGTCTCCAAAACAGTTACCGTTTGCGCGTACCAAGGCAGACGACCGAAAGCTCAAGATCATGTCGATTCCCGTCATGTTCGAGGTGCCAGAGTACATTCCTGGAGATCCCTCTTCGACATGGAAGTCGACGCGCGCACAGAAAGTGAAGAACGTCACGACCAAAACGGAGACGTTCATCTATCCGAGCTGGGAAAAGTATACTGTCAAACAAGTAGGGTGACAGAGGTGGGCTTTTATGGCACCTCTCAACCCCTTCAGTCATTGTTTGTTTCCGATTTTGTACTGAAATGCTCGTTTTCGGGTGTCTTCTTTTCTTTCTCTTGCTTTTCTTTCTTTCGCAAATGCTTTGATGCTTAACATTGTACGTTTGGTAATCTTTGTCCTTGCGCACGTGGTCAATGATCAGTCGGTCGGCCACTTGTAGGGGCCCGGCCGATCTCAAGACTTGATAGTCACACTCGTAAATCGGCTACTCGTGCACATGCGGGAGTCCGCTTGAAATTAATCCCAGGCTTCCCGTTCCACCATATAATGCCTGGCTGGACTTTGGTGGATACCCATCCGGCGCAAGGGCGCACTTTCCAACGACCTCTGGACACGTCCGAACTCGGTTTTCTCTGGGATGGCCTCTTCAACGGGACCGCTGACAATATACAGCACTTTGAGCTCCGTCTTTTGAATGGTTCTCAGGACGTACATCTGTTTTCAGTGGCCAACATCGTGCGGGCGTGGTTGTCTACAAAGAGGCGTTTCCCGCTGGTGGGGGCCACCGTACGAGGTTCTAGCGCTCTACTCAGCTTGAGAGAAGCTACTGACTGGAAAGCAGAAGGTGGGGATGGTCGTAATGGCGACAACAGCACAGGATTCGCGTCGCAGCCCCACTTTGTTGTCCGGGAACACGACCTTTTTGACCTTCGCCCGCGCGAGATTGTCTTTGGGTCGGTGACCGGTGCAGAGGAGGCACAGCGGCGGATGGCTGCGATCTTGGATGGTCCGCGTCCGCTTTCGGAGGAGTTGCTGGTGCAGCTGTATGTCCTTCGCGAGACTGACTCTGACAGGACGGACGTGCTCCACTTGGTACTGTTGATGGCGCATTGCGTGACAGACGGGGTAGCGAACAACACGTTCGTGCGGTGTTTGTTGGATACGCTCGCAAGGGGTGGAGGGTCACATTCGGAGCCTGCTCAGATCCCGTTGGAGGACAGATTGGCGATGGCCATCCCTTTGGTGGAGCTCGAACCTATCCATGTGCGCTCGCTCAGTCCGGCAAGACGACGGTGGCGAAGGGCGGTCGGGATCGTGATATTCCAGTTGAGGATGGCAAAGAAGCAGGTGGGTGTTGTCTTTTCATACAAGTAGACAGCCGAGATCGTTTTCGACGGGAGCGTTGACGGGTCTATGGTCAATATCGTAGGGTGGGCATACCCTTCCTTGTCGCATCACGCGCTCGACACCGCACGTCCCCGCACGATCTGGCTGCGTCTCCACCTCGCTCACGCACACGCAACGCGCTGTCGTGATTGCCAATTGTCGTCTGCACGACTTCACGTTTGGAAACGCCTACCTCGCACTCGCTCAAGTGGCGATGACCCGGGTGCTTTACCGACGGTACCTGCGCGGTGAGATTTCCGAGGAGGAATGGGCGTATCGAAAGAGACAACCACATTATAGTGGGGGTCCGCTCAACTTGCGTCCGCATCTTGACAAGTCGTGGTTCGAGAGGGGCGGTGGAGGCGAGTTTATGTTGTCCATCAGTGTTTTCTTTTACCAGCTCCCGTTCATGACGCTGGGTGCAGTGGCGGAACGAGGACAGCATCGCGAACACTCGGACCCGGAACGCGTTCTGTCGGATGGCGCACCGCCGTTCTCGGATCTCCTCACGTTTGACCGGTTCTTGCATCGCGCGAGGTTGGTCAAGAAGCAAGCGACGGCGTTTTTCAGCCATCCCTTGTTTTTCGAGATCATACATGCGATGAGTCTGTTTCGCGTTCAGCATACGCGGCACGTTGCTCTCCAGTGGATGAAACAGGTCGAGACTGGCAATGGTGATGGCACGCATGGAAACTCGAACGAGGACGATATTCTGTCGGTCATGGACATACCTGTGGTCTGGGCTCACGGAGGGTCGAGCACTGGTGATGTGCGTCTGGTATCCCTTCTGCGATCACCCATTCTCACCGCTGGTATGTCGTTAGGTAGACTTGATCTCCCCGTCTGAGTACCCCTTACCACCCACCCACCCGCTCTCACCCTACTCTTCTGTTCCACACCCCGTTAAAGCAGGCTATCTTGAGCGTCCCTCACCTTCGTCATCTGTCGCTGAAGCGAACGCGAGCCCAAAGATCGCGGTCGAATGCACCAGGGTACTCCTCCACACGCGTCCTTTTGAGCTTTACCTCGGGGCGGCTAGCTCGCGTGGACGGTTGAATATGTATGTTTTTTATGACGGGAACGTGTTTGAAGAATGGGTCGTAAAGGAGTGGTTGGACGAAGTTAGGGGGGCGGTGTTGTGGTACCTCGGTCGGACGCATCGGACTCAGGCTCGGCAGAGTGGTGGGGATGAACTAGCTGGACTTGGCGAAGGCGTACAAGCTAAATTGTGAATTAGAACGTGCTAGTTGCGTGGTACAGTAGTATACTGTGTACCACTGTGGCGTAGTCATGTTAGTCATCGCCGATGAATGGAGGTGATCACATGGCGAGATATCCGGCAGGACAACCTATTGCGAGTCGGACCCGAACATTGGCGAATAGATCTTGCGTTGATGACGCGTGTCCACGACCAAACGGATCAGCAATGTAGGCAAGACGACGGGCGGACGCCCGTGCCTGTCAGAGGTGTTGCCAACTCCCACCCGAAACGACCGCCGAAGGATGGGGAACAACGTCTGAGATTGTCAAGTGTCTGAGCTCGGGTGTTTTGGCCTGTATGCGTGCATGTGTTGTGGCGAGGGCCGCCACGGAAACTTGGTTGCATAAGTACGGTGATTTTTGAAGGGGTAGTTCCTGGTGGCGAAAACATGCGCCTTTGATGTATGGGTAGGACGGCGACGAGACGTAGGCCGATCGAGCATAATACCTGTCGTTGTTCGACGCGTGGATGAAATTGGTCTCGGTGCTTGTCAGTCGGGGAGGACAAGCACACTTGCAAATCGTGACGCGACAACCTGGGGCCATGCCCGCGCCGAAGACGATCGCCTGCTAAACAACTCTCAAACCACACGGCGAAGGCCCGCGTCGGATTCATAATCCCGGAATGATAAGTTGTGCGAGACTGCGAGCGAAAGTAGACCACTATCTCCGGTGATGGTGTCCCTGATCGAGATTTGAGAGAAAGACACGCGTGTAAACTGCCAACGAGCACCCACATACGACAAAGTCCGGTTTATCGTACGGCCTGTCGTCGCCGTTTAGCTCGTATCCAGATGGATCGACAACCCGACGACTTTCCAGACCGCGTGGGTCCCTTGAGTATCTGCTCATGTGAGTCATATTTCGCTAACCCGTCAGACGTAGATGGTAACGACACAGCGACAGCAGGGCGAACATATCTTTTTCCGCGTCAAGCTGGACACGAGAACGTCATCTATCTCGAACGCACGATACACGATGAGAAGGTCCCTGCAATGGAGGAGGGTTGCATGTAGCCGCTGGGGTGCCAGCCCTGGACTAAGCGGAGACTCGTATTTTTGGAAACAACGATCGGTGACCCGGTGTTGAAAGAGAGGCCCAGACATTTCTAAAGCACCAGGCCCGATTGGAAACCCGATGAGTATCTGGAAGAGAGCTAGAAGCAACCGTTTGTTCCCACAGGATAGCGGCAAATGCAAGAGACAACGGAAATCGGGGTGAATGAAGCATCTTGAAAATTGCAATGAACATCTTGACGTGTAAATGAATTCTAACTGCCACATTTCTGCCTTTGCGCAGAATATGGCGAGTCGGACAAATGTGGATTGTAAATTCGTCGTGAATAGTCTCGCAGCGTAGACACGATAAGCAATCACAGACTGAACTTGGAAACGAGGGAAGGTCTCACTGATGTTGACAGTCATCGCAATTAAGTCATGCAGCCGGGATCCGGGTAAGAATAAGCGCCAAAGTTACAAGGCAGTGTGTGAACAGACCACATTGAGAATACTGTAGCCGTCTGTATGGAAGCAACCGTAACGCGTAACGCTAGGTGGTTGCGTCGCTAAAAATAACGCATAACGGTGTGCTGGTTGCTAAAATTTTCTGGCGTCACGCAACTTGGCCAGCTTGGTTGCTAACGATAGCAACGTAACGCATAACAGTGGGTAAAAGTAGTTACAAGCATTCATTGAAGTTAATAAAAGCCCAGATGTCCTCGTACTCCCCTGCAGCCTCCAATGAATTGTTAGGACCTTTTACTGTGCTTTGAACACAAAGTGGGGCGCTGTCCACCTCGGCAGGAATCTGAGCCACATCTAAGCCAAGGGCATCGTGAATCACCGCACTCGATGGGACATCGGCGTCATCGGTGTCATCATCGTCATCATCACAGTCCGCAGGGTTGTTGAGTCCATGGACAACACCCATCCGATCTTTGATCTCTTTGTGGAGTGTGGAGTGAGTGCGAAGGTAATCAATGAGAGCCATCTGCGCTCGTCTACTTGTAAGACACTCTGCAGATAAATCCCATCCCTTGACCTGGCACCGTGCCCAAGACTATAAAAATTTATTAGAACAGTGTGAAAAACAGAAAAATGACAACCTTTTGGACTAGTTCATGCCCGAATGGTCCAGTCATGAACTCGTATACACTTAAGGTGCCAGCGACCGACACATCCCGTAAGACAGGGAGTGATGTCGTGAACTTAGCCTGGTCAGCAGTCAGCCCACTCTTCATCTGCTCCTGGTGCGAATCAACAAGGTATTGGGTCTGGTGTTGTTTGAGGCAGTGTTTGATGACTCGATTCAAACCTACGTCGGCGGGCTGAAATATGCCTGTGCCTGATCGAAACATGAAAGCAAGGTGAAATTGATGAATAGTGTGAGTACGAGCAGCCACTGCAGCACTTACAACCAGCTGGAACAAAACACAGGATGACGCATGGAAATTCCTGGATAATATAAGAACGGAACTCTTGACCAGCATGAACGGGATAGCAGTCGAGATAAATGATGGCATATTGGTCATCGCTGAGATCTGGATCAGACTCAATGACTTGACGGCGGTAAGGCTCGAAGATATGCTCAACCCACTGTAGATTGTTGTCAGTACCTCAATCTGATATGTAAAAATTAAAAATACTTCTTTCATTGTCTTGAGCGTGCTGAAATGGCTCCCCTTTTTATCGCTCTTTGCAAATGCAAAGTCAAATCCATTCGCGCGTGCTTCAGCCATGCCACATGCATTTGCTGAGGGAAGGGACTGTACAGACACACCGGCCCAAACCTGTTGGAAAGGTAAAAAAGTACCATCGGGGGTACTTGCAACAAGTAATGTAAATGCCCGCTTTTCATCTTTGGCGACAATGTCCACTTGTCGCGATCCACGTTCTGCAAATGTTGTGCCATTGCTTGGAAGGACATAGGTGCTGATTTGGTCAAATCCAACAACGAGCTATCATTTAAAAAAATCATTAACAATGTAATATATAATCGCGCGTGTATATACCTTTGGTGGCACGGAATGCCACTTCATTATGTAGACAAGCCTAAAAAAGGCTTCCTCACACTTGTTGTCTGCATTTGCAGGGAGCTTTGCGGCCGTGCGTGTCCCTTTGCGGGGAGACCAGTTAAGAGTGCTATCAAAAAAGGATCGAACAAATTTCTATCTTAACGTTAGTAGAGTACGAACGAACAAATTTGAACTGACCTCAGAACATTTGAATGTCGCCAGCAAATTGGGGGCATGGTTCTGAATCACCGCTAGCATGATAGATCTTGCTATGACAACATTGATCGGGATGCCAGATGCACGCAGGGACTTGAGCTTTTTGACAATTTCTTCTTTAATTTGGGGATATCGGCAAAGAATGCCAGACTGTCCAGATCCAGCGAGGCTGTGTCCATTCTGAATATTGACGAGTGTTGCCGCCGACCACTGCTGCTTGGTCTTGTCGATCCATTTGGAGATGGTTCCCTTGTGCAGACAAGAAAACAACTTCGGTTGTTCTTTTTGAAGTGCATTGATCATTGCCTGTGGTGACCAGTCATGGACTTTGGCTGCTCAATCGATGTGCGCCCAGAGAAATGGGTGGTACCAATTCGTCCGTTTGTGGCGCTGCTGTTTGGTACCACCATGTTTCCCACTCCGCTGCTCCTTCCAATCCAAGTGGCCTGAGCGTGATACTGCGGCCACGTCAAGCTCACTTGAATCCGCAGGTAAGTCCTTTAAAACCTGTAATAGTGACTCCATTGGATTTCATCCATTGTCAAGTTCAAGTCCGAGCTACTTACATTATTGATAGATTGACGACAATCCTTGACTTTATCGGTAGCCAGCGCACGCCGACGATTGCGCAATCGTTGTTGTCGTCTGGTGGCAAGCTCACGTTGGTGGTCCTTCTGTCGAGCCTTTTTCTTTGCCTCCTTGAAATCCACTTCTCGCCACATCTCCTTGTCTAATTTCGCCAATCTCTTCCACTGAAGTGCCTTATCCTTGTCAGTCTCGAGCGGTTTCCACTTCAAATCATGAAAGGTGAGCTGTCGCTGTGGCTGAATGCTGTCCCACCCTTTCGGAGCAGTGTGTATGCTGTCCCTAATGTGAATATTAACATATTCCTCTCGAGATTGGGCCTGTGATCTTGCTTCCAACAGCTCGACCTCTGACTCAGAGTCTGAGTTGGCATCCACCCCAGACCCTAACTCAGGCTCGGTGTGCAACCCACTGGAGGTGCACGCTCGCTTGTCCAACCTGGTCTTGTCCTCATTCTCAGCAGCAGCCGCTTATCTATTGCATGCAGCACCCACCCGAGTGAGTAATTGATCTCGTGTCTAATGATAGTGATGTGAACTCACTTTAAAACCTTGGCACCCTGTAGTTCTGCTGCCTTTATCAGGCGCTCGAGCCATACCTCATGGAAAAAGGTATGTTCTTTTGTTGGAAGCGCTTTTACAGTTGTCTTCATCATCTTGATCAGGGCATTGTACCGGTCACCACGCTCTTGGAAAACAATGGTTTCCCCGCCATGAAGCTTATGTGTTTCAAAGCAGGCTTCAAGATTCCTATTGAAGGCATACCACACCCCCTTGTCATCGATAAAGTCTGTGTCCAGGCCAAAATGGTAATTGGACTCCTCGGGATTGAGAGGCAGAGTATTTGGAAGGTGTTCAAGCAAACTCTGTAGATGATGGATCCGTGAGATGAGTTCTGAGGATGGGCCTTTGTGAGTCGGAGAGGTCATAGTTGAGCTACAAGTCCATAGCAGCACAAAGTGCTGGTACTAATTTTCTGAAAATTTCGCTCATGGCTGTACTATCATTCTGTTAGCAATGATGACATAGAATGTCCATTCCTATATAACCATATACTGTTACTCCGAGTCCAAGTCTGAGTCTGGTTGCTAAAGGTTCCCCCATAACGCCAGCACTGGCCACCAGGTTGCTAACAATGGCAACATAACGCATAATGGGGGTCCGGTTGCTAAGCACGGAGTCAGGGGTAAGCGTAACGCACTCCCACCCGGTTGCTTCCATACAGACGGCTACAGTAAAGGAAGTGACAAGTTTGCGTGCCACAAGTAAACCGAAACACCTTGTTCTTCCACTCTTCAAAGCCGACAACTGTGTACCATTTGTGAGGATGTCATCGACGAACACCGGTGGGTAGTAGCTCGAGGCGTGATTGAGCAATGCTGACAATCCAAGAAGACCAAACAATAGTACTTGACACCGGTCGATCTGGATGGGTATCTGCAATCGCTTTCCAGCCTGATGGAAAGCATCTTTTGGGCGGGAGCGAGGATGGGATTCGACGATGGCGACTTTCAGACGGTCAAGAGGTCACAATGCAGATGGGAACAAGGGTGTACAGCATTTCTGTGTCGAGAGATGGCAAGTGGATAGCGTGTGGGGCGGAGAAGGGGGCAAGCGTGTGGGACGGAGAGATGCGTGAAAAGGTCATCGACATGGAGGGCAGAAATGAGGTGTGGGCAGTTGACATTTCCCTAGATTCAACCAGGTTTGCCACTGGAACTAACGAGGCTGCAAGCATTTGGAGCCTCAAAACTGGAGAGCGACTTGTTGGTCCACTCAAGCATGACAATATTGCTGTCACCGGAGTCGAGTCCTCTCCAGGTGGCGAACACATCGCGACTGCCTGTCGGGGTGGCTCCGAGATCCGCATTTTCGACAGTCGCAATGGGGACGAGCTCATCACCATCGACGCCATCACACCAAAATTTGCTGCAGCCACACCGCTTGCATGGTCAAGCGACGGTCAGCAAATCTTTGCCACATCCAAGGACAACAAAATCAAGTCTTTTGATGTGTCCACTGGGTCACAGCTTGCTGAATTGCAAACTTTGAGTCAGAGGTACTATGTCCACTCTCTCGCTCTCGCCCCGAATGGCAAATTCATTGCCACCTTTGGGGACCGTTCGATCGTGTTCCTGGACACATTAACACTCTCTCGGACGGGCCCTGTCATCGAGGAAAATGATCTGATACAGTCGATCGCCATTTCTCAGGACAATAGCTATCTCGCGACTGGGCGAGCTGATGGAACAATTGTCGTTCGTCACCTCAACGGCGTGCTCGCAGACAGTCCATTTGTAAGTATTTGTACCTTCTTGGCCCTCTCACGTTGACAAACTACATAGGTAGCTACTCACGAGGAAGACGAGCGGCCATCAATATCTGGCAGCCACAACAGCAAAGTACGTGACTTCACCACATGTCATTTCGTCACCAAAGAGTTTCGCTCACTCCGTCATCAGGAAGATAAGTCCAGTCACATTGAGTCCGACGGCAATGGTGATCTCCCCGACGTACGAGTGTATTCGTTTCCCCCCTCGAACTGAGTTCTCATGTTAGCATAGGATGAGGTGCCGTCGAGCACCCCCGCCCCTCAATCGTTTGACTATGACGAAGTTGGTGGTTATTTTATTCTCCTCTTGCTGCCGTGTTGACGCTACTGAAGTCTCTGTCCCCGGAATCCTCTGCCGATCCCCGGGAGGATGAGATCCCGCCGGTTGGCTCATCTCATGTCGTAGCACAGTCATCAGATCACCTGCCAGTGACCTACCCTCCAGAGGCACGTCGAGAGGAACATCCCGAGTCATCCAAGGGCACCTCGGTGGTCAAAAGGTGGCTGCAGACGAGGTTGAGTAACAAGGACCCAGTGCCACGCAAGCCCGATCGACTTTCCGGAGAGTCACGCGAGTCCTGCTCGATCGCCGACCTCCTTCCCACTCCCCAGCGAGAGTGGATGACAGGCACGAGGGACCTTCGTGGATGGCTGCAGGTCAACTTACGCCAGTGGGTACTGTTCCTTGATAGGGCGATTGAATCCGACGCAATGTGTCGAACATATCTTAGCCGAGCGAGTGGCTGCAAGATCCATCAGAATGACGAACGGTTCGTTGTGCCTCGGGTTTGCATGCAGGAACTCATCATGTGTTACAGGATAATTCACGCACCAAGACCACTACACCCAAACGCCCGAACGAAGGCGCTTCTCGTAGTGGGCAAGGTGCTGTGGGTGCAACAGAAGCGGACCCGGTGCGTCTCTTTCCGGTGATGATGACCCTCGTCACGTCAGCTCACGTCCCATCAGACACAACAGGCGACCAATCCATTTCAACCCTCGGCCGCGGGGGTCCAACTAATGGTGCGCATTATTTTCCTTTCACCTGCGATGCGGGACTTACATTCGATCAGCGTCAGGAGCAATCAGGCTACGCTACTCTCGCAGTTACGTTTCCCGCATGGTTGTTGTGTTTTCGCTCAGGTACACATGATGAGCCACATTGATTGAGGTGTTTGAATGCATTGCATGTCGATACCACACTGTACCGTCGAGAGCAAGTGGAACATTCACCACGAATTCGTTGAGTTCGTGTATCTCACAGCATGATCAGTACGAGTGATGATAGGCCTGCCCCCGGTGAAGATGGCTTTGTAGATCCATGAGCTCCAAACTTCACCGCAGGCTCGTGACACACCGTGCTCAACCGAAGACGCAATCACTAAGTCTTCTGCTGCCCGTTTCCCCTCAATCGCGCATCTGTTGACCTTTACATTCCTCATTTGTAGAAAGGAGGTGTGTGATCGAGCCAAATGAATGAGAGAGCGTCCAAGAAAAATGCTAGAAGTTTGCGCCAGTCATGATGCGAGTCGGCAACGAAATGATAACAGGAAAGAAAGGAACGAGGAAGCAAGACAAATCGATGAGGATACACAAAAAAAAAACGATGCTGCGAGAGATCAGGGAGAATATTGATAATCAAACCGAGTCACTGGTGGCCGTCGTTGCGGTGCAAACGTACACATTACGAGTACTAGTGCAGCGTCGATCCATGAATATCAGGATCCAAAGAAGGTGGGATCTGCGTAGGGTGGTGAAGAGACATCACCGGCTATTCTTCCAGCTCGACGGTGGTGCCGCTCGACTCCGTGCTGGGGTTTTCCCAGACGCTCTTGTCGACTGCCCTGATGATGGCGATGGAAGCGTAACGCCTGTCCAAGCGCGAGGTCTCGAGCTACCCCCATACGCGCTCGCAGCACTATTGCCCGCGTGGTTCGGACGAGAGGAGGAGGGCCTAAACGAGTCGCCAGAGACACTCCGCGTGCCCCAGCATAGACAGGCAGTGGCGCTCGGGAAGGCCACGAAGCTTCATGCCCATTGGTGCCATGCCATAGCTCTCCCGACTCCCTCCACCGTAGCCCTCCGCCGTATGTACTCCCCCCGCACCCTTCGTACACAGAAAATCTGCTCCAAACCCGACATTCGAGCTGCGTTTCCATTCTTCACCCGTCAATCCGTAGCGAGGATCGTTGTTGCTGAAGTTGACCCATCAGGGTCATGCCACTGGCCATGGGCTACTGCGGGGTGACTTGACGGAAGGTTGATCCGACTCATTATTCAAAACGCCGGCGAACCTAATTGCATTCACGGGATCCTTATCGCGGTCAAGTCTCACGTCGCTGCTAGATCTGCAATGATACACTGAAGATGCGGCCTTGTGAACTAGAAGATGATTTGTTCGCTGCCAGGATTGATACCCAGCGTGCCATTCCACTTGGCGTCAACGTACCTGTCGAAACGGAAGCTCGTGGGCCCAATCTGACTGAGTGGCCACGCTGATCTGGACAACTGCCAGTGAGGGAGATCTTGTCGTGGGTGTGATTTTTGTTCAATAGAACTAGGGACAAGGGAAGGAACGGGGAGTTGGCACGGCTGTGAGTTAGTGCTTCCCTGAATGCCGCAACGGATATCCTTCGGGAAGAGTCCGACGCAACGCTATCGCCTCCTTGTTGCTGGCGAGGCGGAACGGGTGAATGTTTGAGGGTAATTCATTATGGACAAGAAGGTCGACGGCCGTGAACAGAATCGGACGTCGCGGAGATGGTGCATCTATTGGGTTATGGGACAACGGATGACCACCTGGAAGAGATCATTTGTACCCATAAGAAATTGGCAAATTAGAGGCGAAGTAGGAGACAAAAATGTTGTTTCTTCAGCGCACACTGTCATTTGAGGAAGCCCAAGGTGATTTTCGTATGACGAGAGATATCCAGCAGGACAAACTATAGCGAAGTATGGAGATCAGTGGCCGATAGATCTCGCGTGGATGACGCGTGCGATCAGACGGATCGACAGAGTGGACAAGACGATGGTGCCAGAGGTGTTGCCAACTCCCCTCGAAACGACCGCCGAGGGATGGGAAACAACGTCTGAGAGCATCAGGTGCCTGAGCTCGAGCGTTTGGGCCTGAATGAGTGCATGCGTTGTGGCGAGAGCCGCCATGGAAACTCGGTGGCAAAACTAGGACGGTTTGAATAGGTAGTTCCTGGTGGCGAAAACAGTTTAATTTCTACCTTTGCGCAGAATATAGCGAGCTGCGCGGATTGTAAACTTGTCGTGAGTAGTCTCGCGGTGTAGACACGACAAACATTCACAGAATGCGCTTGGAAACGACGGAATGTTTCGCAGACGTTGACTGTTTACCTGGTCGTCGCAACGAGATCACATAGCTGGGAAAGACACGAGGCAGTGTGCGAACACACCAGCGACACCACATTGAGAAGAAGGAAATGTTTTTATAGAACAAATTTGCGTACCATGAGTAAACCGGAACACCTTATTCTTCCACGCTTGAAGCTTCAAAGCCAACAACTGCGTACCATTGGTGAGGATGTCGTCGACGAACACCGGTGGGTAGTAGCTCGGAGGTGTGATTGAGTAATGCTGACAATTCAGGAAGAACAAACAATAGTACTTGACCCCGGTCACTCATGAGAGGGACGAGTGAAGCCAGTCTGAGTGGGATGAACTAGCTGGACTTGGCGAAGGCGTACCAGCTAAATTGTGAATCAGAACGTGCTAGTTGCGTGGTACAGTGGTATACTGCGTACCGCTCTGTGGCGTAGCGAGGCACGAGTGAAGCCAGTCTAAGTGTAGGTAAGCAGGCGTACCCGTACCGCGACTTTCCCTGTGACGCCCATCTCACCCTCAAACTTTCCGGGTTGTCACACTTCACGTTTCGCGCGTTACGTCCTGGCCAGGCTTGTTCCGTCTCCTTTCTGATGGAAACCGCCACCACGACGCAATCTCTCCCTCAGAGTCAGACTCTGTCTCCATGCATGCTTGAATCCCTCGACGCGGAGAACTTCATGTTGACCGGAGATCTTGGCAACATACGCGCGTGCGCGACGCAGCATTTTCCAAGGCTGTCATCGTTGACGTTGAGGAGGCACAGCAACGACGCGCGGTCCTTCCGAATCATGGTTGATTTCAGCGCATTTCGGGGCGATGTTTGGCGTGATTCCTAATTTGACGACCCTCGTACTCTATGGGCAACTTCTTCGTTTTCGTACCGATCCGGTTGGCGGTCCGCAAGGCCAACAGGATACTCACGGAGGTGGCGTTTGGGGTGGGGGTGGCATCGGCTCCGCTGCCAACGCTGCGACGATCACCCTCCCACATCTCCACACCCTCGTGCTCCACCCGGGGGTGTTGAAACCGCGCATTCATGCACCCGCACTTTGGCATTTCGAATTCGTCTTTCCGGATTCAAAGCTCTCGGGGCAGAGTACTGTCCAGCAACTGTTTGTGGATGTGTCCTTCTCCTCTTCGTTGTCGTCATTGTCATCCTTTTCGTATCCATCCTCATGTTATGCCTCTTATCCATCATCCTTGTGTGCAACAGCAGTACACATGAACAAATGATGACCACATTTCCTGTACATTGAAATGGTAGTCCTGCACAATGCTCCGAACGCCAGGGCATTCATACATTCGTTTCGATCAATGACACAAGCAATGTTGGATTTTTCCCATTTGTCTTGTGTGCCGGCGTAACATCGGCCGTTGGCGTAGAATCAGTGGGAACAACAGAATCAAGGTCAAGGTCAGGAATGGTGGCAGGAACAGGAATAGGATTAGACACAGCTCCATGCAACTTTGCCTGTTTCAAATGCTGGCAATGACTACGAGCATGGATGCATTGTAACATGCTCATTGTTGAAGGCTCACTCGACTGCTCAGACATCTGTTTTTTTGTGCAGTGTACAATTCATTGTACACTAGTAAGCTAAAGTACAACACTGAGATAAGTTGTAAAACAGGGCTGTTGTAGGGCATCAAAGTCCAAGATAGGAGAACACAGTCATTTCCTGCATAATTTACCAGATTAAATCAAATACCTCACCAACTAGAATGAACTCACCAGTGGCTCTACTCGGCTTGGAGAGCATGCACAACTGCAAGCACCTGCTGCTGCTGCTTTCTGACCCCCTGCTGGATCTGTATGACCCCCTGCTGCAGCTGTATGAGCCCCTGCTGCAGCTGTATGAGTCCCTGCTGGACCTGTATGAGCCCCTGCTGCAGCTGTATGAACCCCTCCTGGATCTGTGTCAATTGGTCCTGAAGCTGTTGTTGAAAACAATGCTCTTGCAAGATGATTTCATTGAAATGTATGTCCATTTCATTCAGTAGTTGTTGTCCATCTGTGATCACAGGGATGTGATGGACAAGCGGCAGTTGCTCTGCAGCAACAATGTCAGGTTGTTGTGTCATGATGGTGGGTGATGAATAGCCAATTTAAACATCCATTGAATATTGGTCGATAGGGGTGTCTTGCGGATCATAAATGCTTGATTGTAAATTGAGCTACCAGGATGTAATATCGATAATATAGGCATGATCTATGCTTAAGAGATGTAGAACAGACACTAACGACCAAGCACGTATGGTCGTGCATCCCAAAATCCGTTGCCAATGACATCGCAGTGCAAGATTTCTATCTTCGGCTTTTCGTATTTATCGCTTGCTTGCATTCTGACGGGTTCAGTTAAACCGCCGGTACCGTGTGTCCTTGGATTCGCCTGCCTGGCAAATGATGAGCGTCATTACAGACTGAGACACCACGACGTATTCGACCTCACCTTCTCACGAACCACCACATTTCCTTTCCTGAATCGCGCCAGGGTATCATTATAGTTGATCTTGAATTGCTGAAACAATATCTCATGCTTTTGTGCAGAGACAGTGCCCTAAAGCCAACTCAGCCCAGACTCATACATGAACGCACGGTAGACATCACCCTCAGAGTGGTGTGCGCTTCGGTGGTAGTCAGCCCGCCAGTGTTGTGGAGGTTATTGATGTGCGCTGCGATGCTGACGCTCAGCTCGGCTCAGCACCGACGAGAACGGAAATATGGAGAGGGACGCACTATCAGCTTGTCGCCAAGCAAAGCAATCACGTATCGCACGCTCGTCGGGATGTAAGACGACCCGGCCATCAAATGAGGGCGGATAGCGCAACGGCGTATCTGGGAAATATCGAGGCCAGTGGAATACATAACACGACGTGAAATAGGACGTGATGGTGGATAATATTTTTGCGTGTCTGCGATTATACAGATCGGTGGATTTTCGGAGGAGAAAGCTAGTTGGGTTGGGAGTGATTAGGTAGTATGGAGGGATGGGCAGCGAGGTGCTTGCCTGAATTCTGGATTCGTCGGATTCATCAAAGCAAAGGACGATGTCTTCGAACTTGGTCATGAGATGCTTGGCAGCGTGGTCCATGAGCTGTAGAGCACGCTCGTCGTTTGGTCTCGTGAATGCATGTTCTTCGGAGACGCTGCATCGAACCGGATGACGAGGTGTCGCATTCTATTTCGAGTGTGTTCACGTACCGATGAAAGGGGTGTCCACCCAGACGACAGACCAAGAAACAGCCTGGGGGGAGAGGGTCTGGGAGTTCAAAGTTGCGGACGAAGGCGTACTTTGAGGATGACGAACCGAAAAAGGCAACTGTGGCCAATACAGTCACTTTTCACAATCATCACGGTAAACTTTCGTTTCCTGGTTTTCCACCACGTCTTCCATGACAGATTATGGGATTCAGAGTTTCTCTCAAGTACAAAGATCGGTTATTAGATAACAGTTCGAACGTATACTGAAGCATCTCTCCCCAACCTTAGCTACGAACATCTCTCCATTCAGTCCCTGGCGATGGTCGCCCACCATGAGCGCACCATCCACCTCTTTCATCTTCGCCATCTCCTTGAGCTTCTCCTGTTCTTGTTCGCGTACAATGTCGTTGTCTCTCGTCACGCGATATGTTGGCTTCATGTAGGGCTTGTAGTCGAGGTGGCGCTTGACGTAGAAGCACATGTACGCGTTCGAGTTGAGGCACGCACCCAAGTTGGAGAGTGTCACTCTGTAGTGAACGTGTCAAAAAAAAGATGGGGAGAAATAGCAAAAGCGAATCGTGTCATCGTCAGTCGTTCCGTCGCCCCTTCAACCAAATGCGCACCTGTCATCGTCGAAGCGATACCACTGTGTATGATTGCCATCAGCCTACCAGCCAGGAAATACCTACTCCCCCAAAAACGAACACACCTCGTCCTGAAACCGCGCGAAATTGGTATAGTGTCCATTGTCCATCTGACCTTCGTGGTCGATCACCGCAAACAGGCCATTATCGTACATCGCATCTGGTCCCGGGTACCTATATGCGCGTCGCGATCGTCAACAAACACAAAGGAAAGAACCGCAGGACCCCACGTCAATCCGTCACCGTCTTTGCCCAAGTGGTTCGTCGCGAGCGTCGTGTATGGTGCCATATTGAGCGATGCAGGAAACCGGACCGGTGTGTCGATCTTTTGCGGGACCCCTTTCGAAGTCGTCTTATGCTCGAAGCGCTGTGATATCCGTGGACGTTAACGACCAACTAGACTCAACACATCTCACCGAACAAGTGAGCGCATCTTGAATTGAAAGCTGAGCACGGGCGGCAACTTGCGTATACTCAGACGCTTGACCGCTTCGTGCGCTTTCGTGCATTTACTGCAACTATACTCTTTCGTGCAGAGCTTTTCGGGCTTGGTGAACCTAGCAGACGGAATCCGATCAGCGAATTCTTGGAACAGGCAAACCCATCCATGTACCTCCTCAAACACCCCGCTAACGTGTTCTCCACTCCACTCACCTCCCCACCCTTTCCCCTCGGCTCCAAACTGATATCCAACATGGGATCGACCGTGATAGTCATGTTCCCACACCGCTCACACGTCACCTCGCCTCTGCAACTGTCCTGCAAATGTCTGGTGGATGATACAGTTGCACGAGATATTCGTCGACCCGCGGCATGTCCCATGAATCTGGTTGAGTGCAGTAATGAAAAACTCGTGGGCGTCCTGTTGAGAGTAACCTGACATTTCCGCGGAGACTTTCCAAGTCGTGGTGAGGAACGACGTAGGTCCGAAAGGTGTCTGATTCGAAGAGTATACTATACCTGAGTGACGGTCAGATCCCAGATCCTGTTTCGCGCGATGGGATTTTTACGGCTTTTGGACGAGCCACTGGGGATTGGTTAAGATCGTAGTCGTAAGGTACTTACTTCTGAAAACAGGCTGTCCATGTCACAAATAGCCTCGTGTTGTGTCTATCACTGAGGAAATAGTTTTGTTGAACTTAAGTAAGCAATATACCAAATATGGGGTACAAGCTACATCCGAGCATACCGTATGGCGGCGAGGGGTGGAACACCAAAATATCGAGGGTCCATCCCCTCGGATTACAGATGAGTGAATAGCTTATAAAACCAATAGAGTACCCTAGTATAAGTACAGAGGCTACCAGAGGGGGCTAATAAGAGTTCTGCACCCTTTGTTCCCTCACACTTCACTCATGTGAACTCCAGTCCTGATTGTGGGAATCACCCTATCCTATTTGTATCTACCACTCCTACTACAGGTTATGAGCCCTGCACTCTAAGCCTTCATTAAACCTTTTGCTTATCCCACTGTACATGGCAAGACATGTTGTGCCATGCCCAATCGGGCCAACCCCTGACAATGCCATGAGCTATGCAAGGTCCACCATCTATGGCACAACCACAGCTACCTGCTACCAACACAGCACCTGCCACTAATGCCACCACTTCCAATTCTGGAAACCAGTTGAGTACTGGCTTAGCCAGCTCTGTCCCTACTCAGAGCGCTACTATAGCTAGTGCTGTGCTGGCCCGGCTTGGCCTGAAAATCTCGGCTCTGGCCCAGCTTAGGGGGGCTCTGGCCTTGACAAATCACAGGTGAAGCTCTGAGCCCCATAAAGCCCCTAACAATGGCCCACCCCAGTCTGGAAGCCAAGGCTTAGGTTGAAGCCATGGCCTGTTGAGTCTAATGTGCTGCATTGAATGTAGTACACCCAGATATCACACAATCTTACTATATAGCTACTACAGGGGAGTTCCAACTGTCACAATCCTCATTCCCTGTATCTTCACCATCTTTGTCTGATTTGGCCCCCTCCTGAGTAGTCTCTGCCAACACGGATAGTTCTTGTTAAAATAATAATAATGATTTTGATGCACACTTATGGAATTGAAGTGCTTCAATGATGTCAGCCTTGAGACTGTTGGACCACTTGCTAATAGTAATGCCAGCAGACGAGAACACATGCTCAGATGAAACAGAGCTCAACATGATAGATAGGAAGTCATATGCAAGTGACCTCTAGACTGAATACTACATACAATTGATGCCCCACCATTTGGATGATTAAAAGGTTGCTAAGGATTTCTTGCATGTTGAGATACTCATGGAAGCCATGCAGCCACAGCCTTGAAGGGTCTTCCCATTGCTGACTCTTGCTTGTAGTCACCAAGTCACCTTTGCCATCGCTGTCATCTTCATCCATTAGCTTGTTCAGGAGTGCTTGGACCTTTGGGTTTTGGCAAGTGATAGGACATGTCTGGCTCATAGCCTGCAGCACCTCCTTAGCATTGTTGTACATGGCATGGTAGTGTTCCTCATACTGCTGTGTATTAATGACAGTTATCCCATATTTAGTTGATAATGACATACAATGATTTTGGCATGGTGCATTGCATCAGTGTAGAGTGCTTCACCCCAACTTGTACAGATATTGTATAGTTTAGTTTTTGATTCAGGTCAAGTACTACAATTGTCTGTTAGATATATAGAAAACAACATTTGGATACTCACTCATAGCAATGATGTATGTGTCAGATGTTGATGTACAGTTGTAGTAAGTTGATATCTTCCTTAACACAGCTTCAAGCATGTCATGGAAATTACTGTATTTCTTGCTCCTCATGTGAGCCAACCATACTTTATGAAGTGCTTCCAGCACTGGCAAAGCAGTGTATAGAGTAGGGCCATGCTCACTTGAGAATGTGTGTTGGGCATTTTCAGCATACTTCAGAAGGTGTAGTGAGTGTTATTATCACCAAGTGTAGTACATCATACCTACCACTAGTAGCGTCAAGACATGGTGGATGTGTTCCCACTCAGCATTGTTTAACTGTAGCTGGTATATTTTGCAGTGTTTCTTGGTGTCCTGCTCCTGCATCAGTAAATACAGAATTTCATTATAGTGCTCATAGTGCCATAGTAGTTTCATAGATAACTCATAGTGTTCATAGTATCATAGTATTGAAAGTGTATTCATAGTATTCATAGTATATTCATAGTGTTTATAGTATCATAGTACAGTATCATAGTATCATAGTATCATAGCATTTCATAGCATTCATAGTACATTCATAGTAGTCATAGTCATAGTAGTAATTTTAAGCTAATCCTAATCCTAATCCTAATCCTAAGTCAAAAGCATACAAAATGTGTAGTTAAAAAGTGCACAAAAAGTGTAGTCAAAAGTGTAGTCAAATGTTGTACAAAAAGTATAGGAAAGAGTGTAGTACAGTGTAGCAAACAAAGTGTACCAAAAATGTACCAAAAATGCGCACCAAAGTGTAGTAAAAGTGTAGTCACAATGTGTACCAAAAGTGTAGACCTACACTCAAAAAAAATATCCAAGTCCATTTTCCCACACTTAGTGTTAAAAAAGCGGACATTGTTTGCCAATGTTTGTGCCACCATTCTTACATAAACAAGCCAGACTTTAAAAACATTCCCATACCCTCTTGTTTCTTAATTTTATCCTTCTCTACTCATTACATGAAGTCAACACTTCACTTTGTAAATCATTAGGATTAGAATTAGGATTAGGATTAGGATTAGGATTGGGATTAGGATTGGGACTGGGATTAGAATTAGAATTAGAATTAATAGAATTAATATTTGATTGAATTTGAAATTAGAATTGGCTTGAAATTAGATTAGGATTAGGATTGGGATTGGGATTGCTAAGCCACTATGGAAGCACTATGTATACTATGGCATCACTATGACCACTATGGAAGTACTATGAGAATACTATGAGACACTATGAGAATACTATGAGACACTATAAGAATACTATGACAGACTATGGCCATATTATGAACAGAATATGAGACACTGTCATAGTACTATCAAACCACTATCGAGTTGGACCCTCACTAGAGCACTATGTTACTGTCCAGTACTGTTCAGCACTGGACAGTTAGTCCTATTTTTACTGATGTGTGAACCAAGCCGCACTATAAAAGTATTAACCTCCTGAGACCTGTTAGTGTATGGGAATGTTAGATGGATTGGATCTCTCACCTCCTTCAGGTTCAGTGTACAATGAAGTATAATGAATGTGAACAACCACTGCACCTTCATGTTGAGTAGTAGTTGCAATGGGCGGTCCTGATTTTGAATACTTTTGAACATCTCTTTGTGCTTTGCCAATAATCATGCCTGTAAGACCATAAGACACAGGATGAAACAGAAAGTTTCAGGATCTATTTCACTTACCTTGACAGTGATGGTATGAATAATGCCAATCATGTTGCGATTGTCTCCATCACTTGTAGAGACCAGCTCTACCTTGGGTGTGGCAGGATTGTAATGCTTGGAGGTGCTGACAATCCCCATAAATTCTTGAGTGACAAGGTTGATTACATGGGCCATGCAACTGCAATGGCAAGATATTAGACTGGTCAGATTGAGGTATGAATGGCTTACCATAATCAACATTTTTTGATGTTAAACATCAGTTCTGTTTTGGCAGAGATGTGCTGCCCAAACTTGTCCATCATCATGTTGTTGTTGCTTGCATTATCACAGGTTACATAGCTGATCTAACAAAATACATTGGTATGGTGTGAACGAATCTGATATTGTGTCATACCTTGTGTGATATTCCAGCACACTTGACTATCTTGTAGAGGGCTTGTCCAAGGCGCACTCCATCATGTGCATGATTGACCTATATGAAATCCAGAAGTCCAGTTTGAAGGGTCCATATGTGTGGTGACCTTTCTTCAATCCATGAGGCAGTGATGGCAAAGTAAGCATCAACATTGGATGCTTGCCAAGTATCGCATGTCAAGTTGATGCATCCTTGAATGACCTCACCCTATTGCATAGTGTATCATTAGTAAAGCATGTAATGTAGTTTGTGGCACTCACCAAAAGCATTTGACAAAGGCTTTTGATATTCTTGTGGAAAAGATCAACAATTGCTTGACGCGTGATCTTGTGACTGGGTATATTGATTCCGTTTGTGATGTGGGAGGTAATCTGCAACACATTTTGAAACAAGGAATGTTCCACAGTAGAGATGGGCTATACAGTACAGTGGCAGGATCTCAAATACATCATAAGGATTCTGGGGATTCTTCTGTTCAAAAAGAAATCTGCACATGAGATCCACTAAATTATGGATTCACAGCTCCTTGTTGAGTGCCACTAGGTCACAAGCTCATTTCCATTCTGAACAACTAGTGAGAATATACATAATTGAATAAGAGGTGTGACTTACAAGAAGTATGTATGTGCTAGTTGAACATGTGTAGCCAGAGATGAGGGACTGTCATCTGGTACACAAAGGTTGTTATCAGCTTGTACACTAGCTGACCTGGAGGGCAGTAATGGTAATGGTGCTGCAGCCTGGTCAGACACTTCTGTTATACTAGATGACTGTATTATAAGTTCTACATCCTGCATGAGTGTTTAATTGTGCCTGATAATAGTGACTACTAACCAATCATCCTAAAGGTTGATGTGTGGTCTAGACAGGTGCCATTGAGCATTCCTCGACTTGTAAAGTCAACATGCACTGCAGCCAACTTGTTGAGTCTTTGATTGATTACAAGCATCTGCCCCAGAGCATTGAACCTATTGGACCAACACCAAGGCTCCTTAACTGCTTTAATATGTTTATTTTCTGTTATCAAGGAGCACAGGCAGATGAGCTCCAAATAATGTTTGGCTGCATGCTGATGTGGCAATGAGAATGTTGATACCACTGGACATTCTTCGTCCTGGAATACCTTGTAGTAGTGATGGGATTATGCAAGAGTATATTCCATGTCAACAAGATCACAACCCATTATGACATGGCAGCAGGCAGTGTAACAAAGTTCCAAGAAGGCTCTGAATGTCTGTACCATGTCTTCAGGGACATAGCCTTCAATGGCCGCAATGTAGATCTGAAAGACTGATGAGTCACTAGCATATATTCTGGGGAGAAGTAACAATACTGACCTTCATCAGTGCTTTAGAGTCATTGCTAGTCCACTGTTTGAACTTACGTCCTTGGGGAAATCATCACAGGCCAGAGAAGGATGCCACAGTAGTGATTCTAGTATGTCTGAGTCATGAGCCATCATTTATATAGCTATGACAGTTAGCAGCATCCTAACCTGCAATCAATCTCATCTAAAATATAATTAGCCTCCTTCTTTGATGTATACCTACATTTAATATAGGCCACCACCTAGTTGACAAGGTGATCTTTGAAGCATTCTTTGATGAGTTGATGCAGGAAGTTAGAAGCAATTGACTTATAGATGTCTGCATGTGGAAAGTCATTCATGAAAGCCTAAGTTGCAATATTAGTGTTGTGCTACCATAATTCATGTAAACTTACCACAATATCACAGATAATGCCATATTTGTTCCACAATATGCTGGGCAGAATATTCTCCTCAATCAGAGCCTCATTGAATGTGCACATGCAATTTTGAACCCATTCATCACAGTCTAGGTCATGAGACAGAGCTTGACAGCTGGCTAATGTTAGAACATGTCAGTAAGGTGGTAGCAGCAATGCTTACTGTGCACACCAGTGTCATACAATATATGCCAGGAGGACTTGCTCCTCATAGTCTGCTATGTAAGGACCTAGGCCATAAATCACATGGCAATAATGACCATCTCTGAATCTAACGACTTTGGGTTTGGACATGGCAGGATGGAGAGAATTAAGTATCCAAGATAGCAAACAATGAAATAATTGTTGATGAAAGTTGTGAAAGACAGGATCTGCTGCATGTTCCTGTGAAGCTAACTCAATAGTGGACACTGGGACATACATGATAATAAATGCTTACTTTTTGGGATGGCAAGAAAGCCAATTAATACTAGTGCATTATGGTGAGCACAGTGCATGCTATTTCTAACATTTCCAATGGAAAGGTATAGTGGATAATACTCACTATTGCCAGTACCAATTAAAACTGTTGTTTTGTTGCTCCTTAGGACAATGGGAACAAATACATACACTACCATGCATGTCAGGGTCCTCCAATATGATATCCTATCATTCACCATTGTGAGTACTTTTATGATATGCTGTAGTGTTGGTATGAACTCATGACTTGTTTCCATGTTCAGTCCCCGGACATAAAGTCCTGGTACTGATGGATGTTGCCAGCAGCCAAATACTCATGGAATGCCCATAGGTCCATGTCCTTGGCAAAGTTGGGGTTGCCAAGAAGTTGGTGCACAACAAGCTGAGGATCCCAATACCTATTATAGTTGTGGAAGGGGGTACACATTTTTCTCTACCATCACCTCCCCCTGGGCTCTGGGATGACCTCCTCTTTGATTCCTTTGATTCGGAATTCCCCACAAATGCCTACACAAGCATCACCTTACCCTGCCCACTTCTATGTGATGCAACACTGCTCCTATGGTTGTGGTACAGCCCTCTATTTCACTTTCTATTTCATCTTCAGATCTGATCTTAGACATTGCCTCCTTGGCTGTGCTCTCTCACACACAGCCCAGTATTTCCAACTCTCCATTTGTCTGATGTTCCAAGCTCTTCTTATGGTAATACTAGATCTTTGATCTCATATTACCTTGTATGATAGGAAGCCTGCCCTGGATAGAACAGGTCTATTTATATGGGCACTAGCCCTTCATGTATTTTCCTAACCTTGATCTACACAAATCAATCTGAGTGTACATCATCTCCACCTCCCCATCAGCTTCTGTTCCTAGAAGCTAAAGCTGGAAGCTCCGCTTCTTGTTGTGCTATTGATTGTCATAATCACCAGCTTCTTTTCTTGCTTTACAACCCATTGAGGTCAGGGTGAAGCTGTACTCCTTGGTATCAGCCCAAGATTATAAGAGGCATTTGCTCTACAGAGGTAGAGCAGATAGTAGAAACCTCATAGAGCATACATCACAGACAGTTGCTGCTCTGAGATATGTTGGAAGCTAGGAACATCTTTGTTGCTCGCATATCAGTGTTAGGTGGTGATCCTAACACATTCAAAGCCTCGCTACAGTATCCACCCATCAACTGGACCCTTGCCTATCTAGAGAAAGGGAGAGTAGTAGGTCCAAGTAAAACTCAGATCGCCTTTGGTTTACTTAGGTCACATGTCCTATTGTTATGAGGTCATAATAATACCAAACTTTATGTCATTGTGTCATCCAGATAGAAATATCTGGTATGTCTAGAATCTCTCCTGAGAACTTCACCAAAAACAAGTTCCACTTGACATCACTGAGAGGAGTTTCATCAATAGTTTTGTAGAGGTGATGATGGTCTTTGAATGGTGGAGAGTTATCATATTGGCACAACATAGTAGCCCAGAAATAGCAATGTGTGTCAATTTTGGAAGCAGACATCTGGTTGCAGCCATAAAGGAGGTTGGCAGTCTCAAATTGGACACAACTAGTATATGGCATCCAATCATTTGGACTTTTCATGTAGGACTGAGGTGCAGTGCCAGGGGGAAGGAAATTGCCATTCTTGTCACAAGATCTACCTGCATCCCCCTTAGTGTAGCCCAGCATAATAATAGTCAGGACGTACAATTGAGTTTCTGGTGATAATTGCAATAGAGTCTATTGCCTAGACCATAGAATTCCATATTGACACCAGGATCAGGCTCAGGTGGATGAGGTGGTTCATTCATAGCACTGGAACCAAGCTCTACATTATTGAAGTGTTTTTTATCCCACTCAACCCTGGTGAAGTCTTCATTGCCATAATATTAGGGATTGGCTGATGATTCCTCATTTATATCAGATGAACTGGTAGCTTCAGTACAAAGGTCATTTACAGGTGATTGATAGGCTGAGGCCAATGGAAGAGCTGGGTGTATAGTCTAGTGGTGCTTCATGTGTCCTCTGAGTGACTTGAAGTACTGTTGACACCTGGAGTACCCACAAGGGTATTGAAGCTTGCTGTAAGTCACTCACATGGAGGAGCATGGCACTAGTACTGTGTAAATGACTGTTTACAAATTGATTAGGTGAGCATCACACTCATAAATTTCACTGTATCTCATTCAAAATTTTCCTACCTCAACAACCACTTTGTCCCTCACTGAATCTCCATTTATAACAATAGCTGACAACAACCCAGCCCCTACTCATTGTACCCAACCATCTAATGCAAATAAGCACCCTGCAGACATTCTCAAGCCTGCAAAGAAAAGACACAAGGGCTACTCAGGAGAATGCCATTGCTGAGGGGATTGGCCGCCTGGCAATGATGGAGATGGAGGCCAAAAGCAAGGATGCTAAGACACAGGCAAAAAAGCCCAGCCTGTTTGTCCCCATATGCAGCCTCATGTTATATACAAGGCAGCTGGTAGTCCCCCTGGCCCAGTGAACCCTAGTGGCTCTTTGTCAGATGTAGTGATGTTGACAAATTCAACCAGCGACTCTACCTTAATGCCCCCCCCCCCCCCCCCAATGTTCTAGGCTTGATGGCCAGTGGGGACATCAAGAAGCCATCTATGTCCTTGAGGAAAAGCCTTCAGGCAATGAAGGTACTGTGTCAAGTGAAAGATCAGCAGAACCAATGTGAGTAGATTTAAGATTGACCTATCGGTGGGCACGTGTTGATGCTGTTATGATCCCTTTTGGTAACCAAAACCACAAGGCTTGAATGCATCTTGCAGGCTACACGAGTTCTGGCTCAATGGATGAGGTGGGGAGTCTTAGGCTGTACTATTCCCAACCCTACGATGACCAGAGTGGCCAAAGCTAATGAGTTGTTGGAGGAAGAATACAAGTGGATTAGACTGGGGTTACCAGTCGTCAAAGTGCTACCTTATATACATGAGAGAGATGTGCACGGACCAAGCAGTGCATGTGATGAATTACTACGTATAGTAAGACGGAGATTAAAGGGGCTGTGTGAGAAGAGTGGAAATTAAAGAGGCATAGATCACATGAGGTGTGATGTCATATAATGTCATAGGTTCTAGACCTATCATGTGATATGTTCCCATGGTCACATGCACAGTCATGTGACTTATGAAGAAAAGAGTTGATGAAAATGAAAAGTAAGTATTCGTATGAAAAGTTTGAAAATTTCATATATTATAACAGATGCCAGGACAGTTACTAGCCACTATAACTCCAAGTCATGGCATCTTACATCAGTAAGCTACTCTTCTTTGGTCTCATCAATGTTACTGTTACTGACTGAATCCACACTCTTCTTTCTGCAACTGGCTCTTTCACTAAGGTCACCTCCTGCTGATAATGATGCCTGTATCAACCACTGGATTTTGAATGTTTCTGTATTTATGAAGCCCCATAGCATCAAGCCAGCCAGCAACCTGGACTCAACCTTGCAAAACAGCCCCCATCTCATGGCACACCCTGGTCTGCCCTCAACTAGAGCAACATCTTTATCAAGTGGAGTTACCCTTCACCCTGAACATGGCGATATATTTGCAGACTCAGTCAATGAGAGCAAAGAGAAGACCGCAATGATGTCAGGACTTAAGAACATTGTGGTGGTAAGTCATTACTCTAATATATTTCAAGCTGCTGACTACATTGGTTCTCAGTAGACCAAGATTAGAGATGAGGAGAACCATAATAGTATGGATTGGGAAGATATGGCTCCACCTTCCTCTCAACCCCCAAGCCATATCACTTATAATATGGATTGGAAAAGTACACCTCCACCATCTCAACCGACACTGTGGGTTGGGATGGTATGCCACTGTCATAGCCTTGTACTTTTCATAATGCCATGGGTTGGGATGATACAGTACCCCCACCACCCTCTCAGCTTTATGTTGTCTCAACTGTAAGCAAGTGCAAGGCAGTCACTCCAGATGTCATTTCCAACAGCAAGCCAGATAAAAAGAATGAAGAACTGCCAATGGGGTCACTCCCCAAGGTACTAGAAAATTCTTCCAGGCTAATGAAACCCCTTCCATCCAGCATCACCAGTATAGGACATTGTAAAACTACTTCAGTAAGTCTCAGTGATTTATTTGACTAGCACTAATGACAAGAAAAATCATGTGCTGGGATCATCACCACTGAACTGGACCTATCAGTGGTAAAAAAAAAAAAGAATGTTGACCTTTCACAGAGCCCCAGTAGTACAACCCTCTCCAACCATGTGGACAATTCTACCACAGGCAGTACACAGCATGGTAACCTGCAATATGACTCTGATGGGTTTATAGTTGAAATCATCAAAAAGCATAGCGAGTACAGCATGAAGGATCTGCCTGTCCCAAGTGACCATCATTGGTCCTGCAATGTCATCAGGACACTGACCCTTTGGTGTGGATCCCAGCCGAATGTATGGGTCATCCCCAATGATGCCTTCACTGCTGCTTTGCAAGACATATTCAAAGTTGTTTACCCTGAGGTCAAGTACCACATGACCGTGAACTGCTCAGTGCATGCTGTGGTATGTTTTTTTTGGGGGGGTCTATACTTAGATTCCACATTAATGATTGCTTCCATACATAGGCCCTCCAACATATATCAGAGTAGTGGAGCAGCTTTGGATCTGCTGCACTTGCCCTCATGATCAGCTACTTTACTGAGCTGTTTGATGATAAGGCTGCTCAGGACGAGGCTTCCCAGCTCCATGAGTCCTTTCATTTCTTGGATAAGAACCCCACTTCAAGTGCAGAACCCACTCAGAAAGGCTGGTTTAAGTCCCCTTTCCTATATGAGCTCATTGGCACCACCCACCTAAGTGACATCTCAGATTTCATTGAGGTAAATGGGTGGGATACAAAACAGCTCACATTAGGAAAGAATGAAAATGGTGTAATCACCATTGCAGCTGCAGCAGTAATATATGAATTCTATCAATTACTAGCCATGCTAACCCTACTACCTTACTATAGCTTAAACATGCTGTGGAATTTATTCATGACAGTATCATTGATGTCAAACAGGTGTTGTTGGAGATGATGGATACCCCAGATGGCAAGATGAAGATTAAACTGCCAACAACATTGAACAAGGCAACTGGGAAAGAAACCTCAACACCATATCAGTTCTCTGCATCCAATTGGAGTGCAGGGATGACCTGCTACCAGCCATTAGTGAAGAGGAGAGGTTCAGCTTTCATCTGCTCCATCTTCACAGAGGCCCAGCATTGTCAGAACCTCAAGACTTCTGCTACCAGAGGAGGTGCTGCAAGCAACAATGCAAGCTCAAGCATAGTGGATCCACAGGCTTTCTTATGTAATCACTCTATTCTTATCCTCAGTGAGACAAATTACTAACTGATGATGAATGTTTTTCTAGATTGAGATATTTGTTTTCTTGGCATATTCAATCCAGTGTTGTTTCCCCTGGTCCCATTATCCCCTCCATGCCACAGGAATCATTTTCTTGCATATGGACATCTTCATTGTTCACTGCTAATTGATCTTTGTTTCAGGCTCTTCACTTTCCAATAGTGTGCCACCCCTACAGGCATTTTGTCACCATGTATGGATGCTGAATACTAAACTCTATGTCACTGTTTGACCTTTTTTAATCCTTTTTGTGTTTCGTCATTGGGCCACTCCTTAGACATGGTCGCCAATTGCTTGCATTTAGTATCCCTTACATTTTCTACTTTTTACTCTTACAATGGACAATGTGATATGACTGCAAGGCCGACTTTTTCCTCTTGCTCATGGTATGATAAGATGAAGATAAGTTCAAGACAAGATAAAGGGTAAGCTTGCCTGCTACTTGTTCACCTTATGTTGGTGCATGCTTATTACAAGCTTATCTGCTGATATAAGTATGAATAAGTACTTTACTAATTTGCTGATGTTGGTTTGTAGTTGGGTTTGTTGATGTTGGAGGTGCACTTGGTTGAAGCGTGCATTTACTTCATCACGTAACTGGTGTGCGTCCACGATCGCGGGGATGTTTTCGAAGAGTGGGAGTTGTTGTGCGACAATGTGCAAACCTTCAGCCAATGCCTCCATGTCCGGTTGTTGTGCAGATGCCATGGTGGTGCGGCAGGAAGTTTCAAGGTAACATTTGAACCACCTGGAACCAGGTTTTAAACTACCAGTGGTGGCGGTGAACCTGTTGGAATCAAAATGCGACGTCATTGACTCGACATCAATATCTCATCTCTGCATTCCGAGTAATCTGAGCTCGAGGAGCGCAGCTAACCACGTCTTCCGATACCACTCAACCGACCTTGTTTCCGTCCCGGCCACGGACGTGACTTTTAATATCTCTCTCCATGAGATGATGGGCCAGTGTGCCCACTTTGCCGCCCTGCTCGCCGCTCCGTCCCGGCGTCTCAATCTGTAATGTCACTCATCATATGCCAGGCGGGCGAATCCAAGGACTCACACGATACCGGCGGTCTAACTGAACCCGTCAGAATGCAAGCAAGCGATAAATATGAAAAGCCGAAGGTGATGACGATAGAAGTCTTGTACTGCAATATCATTTGCGACGGATTTCGGGACGCACGACCATACTTGCTTGGTCGTCAGCGTCTGTTCTACATCTCTTGAGCATGCATAATGCCTATACTGTCGAGCATCTTGGTCGCTCGATTTTACAATCAAGCGTTTATGATCTGAAAGGCATCCCTATCGACCAATGTTTGGGAGATCTGACAGACGACGGACGTTTATTCGCACTTTTTTTTTGGTAGATTCGTCATAGCAAGGGGTTGCAAGCCGAATCTCGGCAAGGGGGCGACAAGGGCAGCAGCCTAAACGCATGCGAGGGACCACAGGTACCCCAACTCTAATACGCGGACAGACCGGACGATCGCGGTGGGAATAATTCTCCAACTTGGTTCTGGCGAGCACAACCCTCCAAAAACAGCTCTTTCCGCTGTCTTGCTTTGTTTTTTATCGCTGGAGAGTTGCTGCTTCGGCGGATGGGGTCTTCCAGTGGCTTGTTCGTCCTCGTCCGCCTGCAGGAACTTAATATGGATTATTGTTCTCGGGGAGCGATACCTGTGGTGAGCGCCTTCCAGCATGGGTTCCACCCACACCATGTCTGCCTTTATGCTTCCCGGTCAATTCGTTCGAATGGACAGTCCAGAGACCACTATTCCGCGCCGAGCTAGATGCTTAACCTGCAGCGCCTCTATTCATCCAAATAAGATGTCGAGGAATCTGGTCGTTTGCATTGATGGTACAGCGAATAAATTCGGTCGAAATGTGCGTAATGCACTTGTTTCTCTCCACTCAATGCACATACATTACTCATCTGCCGACAGAATACCAATGTCGTGAAGCTGTTCGAAGCCGTTGATTGTGATACCAAGGATCCTCTGCCTGAACAATACACCTACTACTCTAGTGGCATAGGTACACGGCCAAGGATTCTGGATGTGTTCAGGCGCATCCAAAGAGCGATATCCGACGAGCTTGATATGGCGATTGCATGGTAAGTCTTTCATTCGAGGTTGTCTGTGGAACCGTGTCTTACTTATCGCACAAGGAACGTGGAAGAAATTGTGAAAGACGCTTATGCCTGGTTAGCGGGGAAGTATCAAGAAGGGGACCAAATATACCTATTCGGTAGGCTTGGTCACTTGACAAATGTCCTTCCGGGCGATGACAAACGGGTTAGGTTTCTCTCGAGGTGCATATCAAGTCAGGATTCTTGCAGGGATGATATACGAGGTAAAGTCGCGCACTACTCGCTGGTAGAATTATGATTGATGCGGTTACCAGGTTGGATTGATCAAAAACCCCACTGAGAAACAAATCGGAACGTGAGCGCACCGGATCCTTTCTCATGTTTCATCTTGTTGACACAAGCGACAGCGCGTACGACCACTTCGAATCTATCCTGTCCCACCGGCCAAATGCAAATGACATGGCGCGAGAATTCAGACGAGCTTTCTCTTGGAAGGATGTGAGAGTGCATTTCATTGGGGTGTGGTACGTTTGCTCCATCAATGACTTAAGTCGACGTCATTTAAAACAGTCAGGGATACCGTATCCTCCGTTGGTTTTGAGCGAGGCGACGTTTGCCTCTCCGCCTCTTCGGCTGCAACCCATGCCTGCCATATTCGGCACGCACTCGCGCTCGACGAGTGTCGCGTCAAGTTTATACCCGAATACTTCGTCGAGATGAACTCGCCAGACTTACGCAAACCCTCTAGAAGCAGTCAACCACAGTCCAGTGACGTGGAGGCAGGCAACGAGAACGAATTGGGAAGCGCGGAGGGACCAGAAGTAGTAATCAACAATCTGAGTACCCCTACGGGTGAAGAATCCCGGAACCCTTCTAATGACGACGTTATCCTTGAGGATGGAAGCAGTACAACCCCTGAAAAGGCGCATCCGGTATTAGTCGACTCGATCTCCTGCACACAGTCCAGCATCGACGAGTGTACAGACCGAAAGACCGCCGATATCAAGGAAGTATGGTTTGCTGGGAGCCATTCTGATGTGTATGTCCGTGTTGAACTCGTCATGTTGTCCACGCTCAAGCCATTTGAAGAGGTGGGAGGAATCGTCCGGGGAAACCATTCCATGCAGGAAACGTCTCGCTTATGTGGATGCGTCGGGAGGCAGATATCTGTGGGCTACTCTTGAAGCCTGGGGACGTTCTCTGGACCGATGAAGATATCGATTTCGGAACAACCGATTCGATGACACTTCTTTGGAAACTGGTTGAAATGCTCCCACTTCGATACCAGGTTTCGTTCAGTGGCTCGGGAGGAAAATTCTCGCAGGTGAGACGGTGGTCTAGATAAATCTGTGCGTCTAATCTTTCCGTAGATTACACCTTTTTGAAGCCCGTCGTATCATTCCCGGCCAAAAGGTACATGCTTCCGTCCAGTTCGCAAGCACGTATGTACCCAAGGCGACCTTCGGAAACGGGTTCGGAAATCCACTGGAGACCGTGGGACCCATGCCTTCCAAGGAGGACGACGTCTGGGAGAAGGCGGCCATTGACGACGCAACTTATGTCGCGCTCTTCGACTACCTCATGGGACGACAGGGCGACGCACCCTTTTATCTGCACAAGCTATTGTTCATGCTGAGATTCAGTGAGTTTCCTCTCCGGATTGATGTGATCATTCTTAGGAGGCTCGCATTCTCAGCTGGTGGTCAATGGCCCATCGAGGATGTATCTGATCAGCGGAAAACCCTCGTTGATCTTATTTTCAAACAATCTGGCTTGATTAGACTCGTTGCGATGGCTGCATACTTTGAGGCCATGGATTCATGTGCGTTTCATGTCGTATTTCATCTATAGAGTGCCTTTGAAGTCACCATCTTTGCACAGCTGAGCTCAGACAGACCTTACCAACTGAAGTGTTTGCGGAGGCGGGGCAGTCTCTTGCGGGTTTTATCAAACCCAATCAACCAGATTGGCCAAGGGCTGTATCCCTTTTACGACCTTTGGCAAGACACCAAGATCTCCGAGACTCGATTTTGACCGCTGAAGTAATTGACGGTTTCCTGGAATTATTAGACCACGTCATCAGCGTTCCGGGGGAGCACTTTCCCCATGTGATGGATGCTCTCTCTTCCCTTGTAGAACTGTGTATGTTAGCCAACCACTGCGTGTTTTTTTAGCGCTGATCATTCGTTAGATCTGTATCCAATAATCAATATGCTCGTCGAATCCTCTGATGGGACTACTCGAAGAGACAGACTTTCTTTAATGCTAGACACGAATGGTACCTTTTCACAGCTTTCCATCACAAAGCTGGCTGATGCCTTCAACCAGATCCACGCCACCTTACTGCCGCACTGCGAGTTGTTGTTGTTCTGACCGAAAAAGGCATGTCTCTGATAGTGTGGAGGTTGGTATCTGACAATCTGGTTGTGAATCAGAACCAACCCGCTGTCACAAGGTGAAACCCAGACTTCACGAATTGGCAAGAAGGCGAAAGGGACCTGTCAGCCTGCTGGCGCTCCAAGCACTAGTCGAGGTGTCACGCGCCGAACCCCAACCACGTGAGCAACGTTCTCGGCTCACAATCTGACCATACGTATTGAAAACGCCCTTGATCTTGAACTTGGCTCATACCGACCGGTGTTCTCCCATGGACAGTGCTCAACGAATTACACACTCGGTCTGTGTCGTTTCCAACAAGATACCTACATGCCGGCGCTGCAAACGTGACCACTACCCGAAACTGGGTGAGGACTGGAGATTCTCTTCTATATCAGCTTTTCACTGGTAAGACATCGATTTGGAATGACATTTCTTTGCTTGTCAACTTCATCCCAGGTGGGGCTCCCGGGGAAAACCGCAGAAGATTCATACAAAGGCTTTTGAACGTCGCTGATGGACGCCACGCAAGCGTGCGGACGGCGGCCACCTTTACTCTGCTCCAATTGTGCGGAGGTAAGAGCGATCGCGAACGATGCAGGATTTATCTCAGGCTGTCCGTTAGTCAACGAAGGCCTCCAAATCTACCTACTGCACCAGGGCATCCTGGATATCTTTATCAAGCAGCTGCAGTTCAAGGATAGTGCGCTGTTGGCTGCATATGCCCTCACGCAATGTCTGACTTATCGTCCGTCCATCTCCTGTTGAACGACAACGTTATCTAAATATTGCTTAGGTAACTTTCGGGCGTGGATAAACCGTGATCACCTTATTGCTGGATACATCGTCAATATGATTCGATTGGACTATTTCGACGAAGCGATTGGGGTGACTGAAGGCCTTGCCATCTTTGAAGAGTTCTTGAGGTGTGGTAAGGTAAACTTCATTTCCCGCCTGTTCTCCGTACTTATGCACGCCAACAGATGAACTGAAACAGAAAATCTTGGGGTATGACATTACGACCCTGCTGGAACACAAACTCGGAGCAGGAAAGCCAGCAGAGATGCGTATGAGCTTGATCTATGTAAATATTTTCCGGATTCGTACGTCTAATGTCCCTTTTATTCTATGTTGGCGTTACCAAACCCATCTAGATGGTGAACATTCGTTGACTCGAAATTTGGTGGAACGAGGGCTGTTTCGCCTTGGGACCAACCAATGGAAAACCCAGAGAGCAGGCGTCGCCATTCTGTGTTCCTTGGCTCAAACATGTTTGTGCAATTGTATCCTTGCGTGCTGCGAACCGCTTTGACTTTCCGGCAGGGTTTGGCGTGGAGGCTCTCAAACCAATTATACCCACCGTTGGTAACATGCTTCTTCCGAACCACGACACAGAGAACCAGCAAGCCGCACATGACCAGTCGAATCTGCCGTCATCACTACTTGGTCCTGCTTTTGTGTTGCGCGTCATGGCTCAGAATGGTAAGCAAAATCAGCCGGTTCCTTGTTCACCAAAACGAAACCCGAACGCACCCAGAAACGCTGCGAGACGACATTCGCCAATCGACACAATACGGGATATTAAGACACCTCTATCTATTCGGGGATCTACTCGGCGTGCAAGAAACGCCTCTTTGGCGAGTCAGAACGCCTACGCGAGGTTCGATATACACCCTCCATCGGTTCTACCTTGCCCTTGCTGACGGCCCCCCACTCCCCCTTTCAGACGACGTACTGAACGTGATCAGCCAGATGATCACATCTGTGGATAGCGTCCAAGGATCGACGGACGCTGGTTTCATCCTGCCGCGCGTCCAGCACTGGGATCGGGTCGCCCGTGTCGTACGGCACGGCGTGGTAGGCGCGATCATCGTCCCATGTGCCGTCGCCGTTCTCGCACTCTTGATGGTCGTCGGAGCTATTCTTCTCGTCGCGCCGGTGGTGGTGTCTCGCAAGGTCGTCGAGTCAGTCGTTTCGGTCGCGACGTTTTCCGTAAACCCCTTTTTTGATTGACGGGATTGTGTTTGTTTTTGATAGGTGGGTCGGAGGTCCGTGGCGCCTTTACCGGCAGAACGCGATCATTCGTAGTCTGAGGATGCCCGAGTCTGAATCGCACGCGAGGCTGCCGAGTTTTGGTGCCTGAGGTGGGTCGCTGGACACGATAATGTATTCATCTTGCGGACCGATTGTATGGACTTTTTATTGTATGTTGGCTAATGAATGGAGTTGCGAGCAACGACTCGGCGTGCCCCTGATTCTGTGTCGTCAAATGACGCATCGACATCTCAAGATCTCTGGCATATACAACAGCATTCGTAGTTGATTTAGATTCCCGTTCAAAAAGTCAAATGTTATTCCTTTTACGAGTCAGTATTATTTTACCTGTAAGCATCAAAAGAGGTCACGGTATAAAGGCCAAAAACGAGCCCCAGAAACGAGCCCCAAAAACCGAAAAAAAAGAGCGACAAACGCCATGTAAGATCGAAAAAAAAGAGAGGAACCCAACAAACAAAATAGGGAAAAAAAAAAAAAACGTCGACAGGGCCCAATGTCTTGTGCATAAAGTTTGGACGTGGCCAAATCCGCTCCCTGACGGCAATGACGGTCTAGGCCCGCCTCGCCCGCTCTGGAAGCCCAGCGATGGGTCTCGACCCGACACCAGCACTCACACCCACACACTCAAAACCCTCCATCCCCTCCATCCCATCCCCATCGTCATCACGATCCCTTTCCCCAAAGTCCATCTTGACGCCCTTTGACCCACCCCCCCTCTCCACCATCGCCCGCTTCGAGCTCACAGGCCCCAGCGTCTGCGACGGATACCGCTTAAACGAAGGCCGAAACACCTCGCCGTCACTCCCACTCCCACCCGTCCCCGTCCCATCGCTCGTCACGCTCGACGCCCGCGAACCGGGTTCAAATGTGAGCGACGTGGAGGAACCAAAGGTGATGGAATGACCGTGACCGTGTGAGTGTGGACTCGAATGCAACCCAGACATGGACATGGAGGGTGGAATTGGCAACGAAATCGATGCGCCCTGCATCGGCGGGGGCTTCACTACGCCAGAGACCGGTGCGTGTGCATGTGACAGGTGATGGTGGTGTTGGTGAGGGTGCTGCTGCGAAGTAGGCACCGTGAACGCCTGCGCCAACGACGAGGACGAGCTCGAACTCGACGGTCGACTGATCCTTTGATGATCCGCTTGACCCGCACCCACGCCCGTAGCAGCAAACGAAGGAGCCCCCGTCCCCTCCATCGGTGAACTCCCATTCACACCCGGCTGCGTCCTTCTTTGTCTCGGCACAAGGTTCAACTTGAGCGACGCATTCCGCGCATTCACAGCCGCCTCATAACTCCTCAAATCCTCTGGATTCCCGTGCACTGTCGTGCGCATCGCCGCACCCACGTCACCATGCCCATGCCCATTCACCATCAACGGATGGCCCCTTTCCGCCGTCGGCGTCACACTCGGCAATGACGACACCCTCACGCGCCGACGTTGGCCCGACGGTGACTGTGGCATTTGTGAGAGCGACAACGGTTGCGACGTTGATTGATCGAGCACCGCCGTCCCTGGCCCGCTTAGAGGCGAGCGCATGTACGTTTTCCAAACATCCTTGAGCTCCCGAGTATCCGCCACGTCCTTGGATAACCTAGGCGTGGGTAACGCGCTGAGCGACATCCCACGGTCGCGACCTTGGTGTGGATGGGTATGTTGTACGCGCGCCGGCATGGGCGTCAAGTTGGGCGAGTGAGGTAATACACCCATACCGATGTTGGAGAAGAACGGAACCCCGTCGGAAGAAAGACCCGCGAGGACATTGGGATCGTCGATGGACATGAGACCAAATGCAGAAGAGAAACCGCCTTCACCGACATGGTGTTGGGGATGTGGGTGAGAAGGCTCGGACGGGCCAGGAAAAGACGGGGGTTGAGAGGTGGGGTATGGAGCTGCGGCGTATGTGCGCGTCGTGGGTTTGCCTCTGCATCTCCTCGGAATGAGCCTCATACATCTCGTTCCCTGGGAGAGGAAGGTGGACGCTCGAAGAGGCGGCGCTGGAAGGGACAGATTGCGAGGTGGCACTGCTGCTATCGCTAAAATCCAACGATATCCTCCTGGGGCGGTAGGCAGAGCCGATAAGACCAGGACCATAGAATTCAGGTGGAAACGAAGGCGTTTCCGAAGAGGCAAGGGAGTGTGTCCTCGCTATGCCCTCGAATGACTTTGTATCGTCCAAAGGGGGGTAAGTTCCAGATTCACCCCAGGCCGGGTACCAATTATTCGGTGGCGGTTGGTGTTGCTGGATGGGATACACGCTCGGGAGCATCGTCGGAGAGCTGTTGGAGAGTATGGAAGGACCGGCACGTCGAAGGATTTCGGCCTGTGTGCGGTATTTGGCAGCCATGTCTGCATCAGATGGGATGGAAAAGGGCATCTGTGACATGTCTGGAGTCGTCCAACTGGTAGGATAAGCAGGGGTGGCAGGACTAAAGGTAAAGGGGGTATGGAACATCTGGTCCGAAGGAGGGATGGAGGGCGCGGATGGGGGCGGTGCGAGTACGAAATCATCGAGATGGGAGGGCAAGCGCGAAGAGCCACTGAGAGAGGAAGAGGAAGAAGAAGGGGAGCGGGGCGGATGATGACCGGGACCGCTTGGCGCAGTTTGCCGGTGAAATTTGACATAGGTGCAACGACACTTGCGGGAGACGCATTTTGCTGCAAGATCCGGACGGTAGAGTACATCCGGGCACGGAGAGAGAAACGAAAAGGAGTGGGCCAATATGAGCAGCAGGGACAATGGAACAAAACGGGGGCTACGTACAGCATGGGTTGGAACCGTCGCATGGGAGACTGGACTGGACACACTGGTCGCAAGCCTGCTTTGAGGTGGTCGCGCGAGATGTGGCGGCAGAGCCCTTTCTGCGCGTGCCGGGTGTGGCGCTGGGAAGAGGTTTTTCGTTTGCGTGGCACTTGTTGATATGGCGGGCGAGCAGGTCGCTGGAGGAGGGGTGAAGCGATTAAAGAGGCAAGTGGATGCTGGCGTACCTTCTAGCGAACTGATCTCCACAGTATTGGCATTTGTAGGGACGATCGCCTGTGTCTGGTGACAAGTGGGTGAGCGCGCGCGCGGGGGAGCGTGAAAACATACGAGATCGCATGTGCCGTGCTACATGCTGAGGACGGGTAAAAGTTGCCTGGCAGACGGGACATTTGTGGTCACCGCCCATGTCGTCGTCGTCGTCGTCGTCGTTGGTCAAGAGTCGCCCGTTTGCTCGCTCGCAGTTGGTGGATCGAAACCCGATGACACAACTTGTATATATTTACTCTATCAATCAATCCAACCCCAGATCTCAGATATCGGCTCTTGCCGACCGATGATGTCATAGGTCCACTAGCGCACTGCACATTGTCCGGCACGTCTCTGCTCTGCCCTGCCGTGCTTTCCATCCAACCTGCACCCGCCAAAAACAAGAGACAAGACCGTGGTTGTCAAGACAATGAGCGAGTGACGCAATCTGATTACGTCTGTTTACGCGAGATTGTAGCGGAGATCAATCCGCTGCACACTGACGTCAGAGGCAAGAACCACAGCCCAGTGCGTCATGATCACTCACCTCGGCGCAGCCACGGGGACGAAGACCTCTGCTTTTGCACTGGAGCAAGGGGTCAGCGTGTCATTGTCACGGGATTGACTCTCACACGCGTTATAGCGTTGGTCAGCTGATCTGCGGTCATGACGATGAGATCCGGGCCACGATCTCACGGACACTGTATCCGCAGTCGCGTTCCGCATTCCATCCATGAACTCCGCAGCAGCGTAACCCGATTAGGCGGTTGCACACGATTGGTGGGTGGTCCCACGCTGACGGCCCGTCGCGGATGACGTAATGGTGCTTCGATGGTGCCACCGGCGTCATCCATGTCCACCGCCGCATCGACACGAGGATGCTCCGATCTCGCCCGATCTCACACGTCATCGGAGAGGAAAACTTGATCACTCACGGCGTCAGATTGTCCACCCCGAGGTACTTCATGTCCACGGGGATGTAGTGCTTGTTGGGCAGCTTGTACGTCGCCTGTGCCACGCCAGCATTCTCCGCGATCACCCGCTCGCCCATCTTAAACAGCGTCGCCTGTCTCGCCGTCAGTGGCGCTCCGTCCGACAGCAGACGCACCCACCTGCACGCTCGCACTCTCATCGGTCGCGAATATGTCAAGCGTAGACGTCCTCGCACGTTCGGAAACGCCAAGCGCATCCCACACGGAGCCCTTGGCATCCCCAATGTTCGTCGGGATCCCAAACTCGAGCAGCTTCGGATCAGTCGGAACAGGAATCGACACGGGCGCAAACTCGTACTCCAGGTCGACAGAGGTACTCAGAATGCGCTCCGGAACCTCGACGAGGGTCGTGTATTCGTCGCGGATGAACCCTTCGAATGCGGATCCAGTCGACTTGAGTACTGCAGAAAAAGTCACCATTGACAGACCGTGGTCAGATCGGCTGACATACCCAACAAGTCAGCGATACCCGCTGTCACCTTGGCCGCCAAGGCCGTGCCATCCGTCTTTTCCAGCTACACATCGATGTGGGATCAGTACAAGAGCACTGAGCAGGAGCGGGAAAGGAGGGGAGCATATCGAAGCAACTGCGGACGAGTCGAGTTATATAAGGAAAAAAAAAAAAAAAAAAAAGGCTCCATGGCCAGACTTGGCTCCATGTGGAGCCGACATACCAGCCGTGCGTTGCCGGCTCCACTGTGCGACAGCGTTTCACCGCCCCGAGCGACAGCTGCCCCCCCCCAGAGATAAACGATATCCCAAATCGAGACTCACCGCAACCTGGACGACCCGCTTATCTTCTCCATCCCGGTGGAACGCGTGCGCGTGTGGCTTGTCCTCTCCACTCACGCTGATGCGGGACCAACGAAGCTGTTCAATCGTGATAGTGGCCTTCTCCAGATGCCCGTATTTGGACAGCACATGCGTGCCAAGGTGGAGCGCAAAATGCTCGGGAACAAGAATGTGGTCCGAAACTTTGGCCAGGTCTGGTAGGCCATAAGACGAGCGACGATAAAGAGGGGTGAGACATACAATACGTAATGTTCTTCACTGTTGGCGATACGGTCAGTAGAGGTGTGTTTGAGAGGCAGCAACGACGTACTGGAGTCGGTCGCGACCACGACCGAGTTATCCGCCGTGATGTATCTAGAAGACGTAGAGCTCAACACTACCCATCCCAGAGACACGCACTCACGAAGCGTCGATATCGCCCTCGACGAGCAAGGTGACATTGTACTCCACAATGTAGTGTACGCCATCGCTCCCGCGCTTGACGCGGAGGACGCGCACCTTGTCTTTACCGTACCGGGCGCTGGTGAGGATGACGTCGGGAGTGGGGGAGGCCATGGATCAATTGGAGCTGGACGAGTGTCTGATGTCTAGAACGGTCACTTGAGAGATAAGGACTGATAAGGACTCCGTCTCTTCCTCTCCTTGCGGTGTCCCATGACCCGCATCCGCTGAGCCTGTGAACATGATTTTCAAGGCGTCCCTCGTTCCCTTGACTACACCAGGAACAAGGCGTCTCTCGACGGTCCCAATTATGCTGACGAGAAACCTCCTCTTGTTCGACATTGCAGCGGATGGGGTTCCCAGTCCCTAAAAAGAGGTTCTTCCCCTTGTCTACCTGGAATGACACGTATCGATCGCGGAAGACCCACTGCGTCGGACGAGTGTTAGGTTAGTATTACGTCCAAAAACGCTGACGCCCCCCCCCCCACTTGGATGCTGGCGGAGGCAGGTCGGAGTGGGTAGCGGGCGTTGGTCTTCGTGTGAGTTGTGTGGTCGATGGTATTGACAAGTACGTACGAACGTCAGCTTCCCACTGGCAGTGACTTGTCCCCCACTGAACGTACGCGCCCGAACTAGAAAATGCGTCTCCAGGCATTTTGAAAGAAACGTCCTTTCGCCGCGTTCTGGCCAAGGTAAGGGTAAAGTAGTACGACGCCGATCGAGAGCACGATGTTCATTTACAAGCCAAAGTGGTTCGAGTGCTCCGTAATACCCGCGCAAAAGTCAACAAAGGTTAGTTGCCCTCATCTTTCGTCTCCCACGACGCCAGACTACATGGCACGCATCTGGTGGTGCCCGACCGCCGAGTTCGCTCTTTCCTCAGGCTTGCACGCTCGCTGGCTGGCATACGGAGAGCCAAACAGAATCCTCTACTACGTCTCGTCTTAACACCAAAACCCCTTTCGTACTAGATGGCCCGGTTCATCGAACTCTGCGACCGGTCGCGAGCACGTTGTTCCCATCGACGAGCGTGAGCTCGTTTCCGTTCGTATCAAACTGGCCAACTTTATTATTTGCCGTCTTTGTTTTCAGATGACGTCGTATGTGTCCTCCGTGTAACTGTCATCGAGCATGTGCTATCCACGAGATTTCCAAGAGTACGTGTGATGGACTTGAGTGTATAGATCACGTTTCGGCCTTGACTCGAGAACGTGGAGGACAGATGTCGTGATCATGGTCTAATTGAAGACAAGTTGTCTGTCGAGACGACCTCAAGTCCCTATATTGTCTCGAATTTACGTCAAGGATAAAGGCTGGCCAGTCAAGGCGGCAGGGCGGTGGAACGAATGGATCCGAACCGGCTCCAAGATCATCTCTCTCTCCTTCAAGTCGAAACGCAAATATTGGGTTCTGACTGGTCTGTGTGTCGCGTCAGGAAGACCGAGACTCGTGGTACCCAGGGCACAATATTACATAGCTCATGGTAAGAGCAAAGGTCTAGATGCAGAGTAAACGACGGTAACCGGTGGATAATCAGCCGACAAATAGTGACCTGAGCGGTGACTGCGGTATGCCGCAGACGGAACAACTGGTTTACCAAATGTAGGGGATGATCCGAGCGGGGACTCTCTTTTTATACGCTTCATAGTCCTCTTTGATCCCTTGGTCTCGCTGGATGACGTCCTCCTGGATTTTCCACGATCAACGTAGGTAAACCGAGTTGGGGACGTGAAGCGCACCTCGATGGGCATCTTGACTGCGAACGCAGCTGCGGTGATCCCGAGCGCGACAAGGGGTATGTACGACCAGGACATGACGGACCACAGCACGTCCTGTAAGAGAACTAAGCTGTATCACATCAAATATGTATCAACGCATGATTCTTTCCATCCGTCCATCGAACAAGGACTCACGAGTATAACGGGTGACGGACCCATGCGTATGGGCCTGTCTGAACGACCCGAGGCCGCTCACGACGCTAAAAGGAAAAAAAAAAAGACAAAGATCAATCGGACGAAGGGGTGTCGAAAAGCATACGGACCCCTAGGGAGTGCCACTGTTCCCCAAGATGACGGAATGTGGTTTCTTCAATGCAAGTCCGGCAACGCACGCCCCCGCTCTCAGTGCACCCTTCCACGCCGGATCCAGTCGAACGCCCGCGATCTCGTCTGAAAGCGCGAATTGTGCCATCCATTCTTGCTGTCGAAACTTGTTGAGCACGAGTGCGCCGATGTAGACCGCGGGAGGGATAAAGGTGGCGAGTGCATGGATGGGGGTGACGATCCGGCCGAGGATAGGCATGGTTTCCGCTCTGATGCGTCCGCCTTTGGATTCAGCATCGACAGCGATAGTCTTCATATTCCCTTGTAAAAGTCAAAGGCGGTGAAGATGACAAGCGCTTCCAGTGCCTGGTTGGAGGTAATCCGGGGGTTGAGTCCGGCGATGTACATGGGCGGAGTGATGGTTTGCGATGCGTTTCAAGTGATATTTGAAAAGAACGATGGAATCTGGCTTGACGGGTTCAGAGTTTATATACTTGCAAGCGCGCATCCAGACAGGCATGACTGGTGCAGTACTCACCTACTGCGCAAAACATGGACGATTCATCAATGCATCATCCATCTGATGGAAAGCGCTGTTCGTGGGGACCGGAACTCACGTGCTGCGCAGGGACTTTTTTTTTTCATCGACGAAAAGGTCTTTGGAGGACTCTCCTTGCAAGTTCGTTCAAGAAGCATGCGAGAGAGGTGCGGCCTTGAATGCTAGCACTTGGAGTGACCCGCAAGGACAATCCGACGTGGACGGTTATCCATGTCTTCTCGCTGGGATAAACCCTCTCCTGGTCTGACAGTAAATTCATCATCCTGAACGAGCTTTCCAAGAGTTGGGCATGACCGGGCTCGGGTATATTCGCGCCTAAAACTCGCATGTGGGTGACTGCCAGTCGCCCGATGGAAAAACCGTGGCGCCGACTATGCGCTGCCAATCCAAGTCGAGTTTAGTCCAAGCTCTCACTGTCAGGTTCGAAATCGATATAAACGGAAAGTGCTTATGTGAGTCCAGTCCTATCCAACTCTTTTTGCCGAACTCCCTCACACTATCCTTTACGTTGAAAGGCCTAACGTTGCTACAGCTCAAATCGACATCTAGACGTACGCCCAGCCCGTGTTTACTGTAAATATGGACGCAAGCGCAAACCTTTAATTAGGGGATCATTTCGTTACCCAAAATGTTTGGTGAGTCGTTGGCCGTGCGATCGACAGAAACGATCCGCCAGGGATGTCTCGCCGACTTAGTTCCACTTACCTGAACCATTCCAAGTAGCATGCCAACCAGCCAGGAGCGATTCGTGAAACAGGTGCTCTCTCCAGCCTGCTCCTCCCACTTCACCCACTTCACCCGCGCAACAGTCACCGTGCCGTTGTCTTATTTCGCTGCCTTTACGTTCCCCCAACCCAGCGCTTTGGCCATTCGGCGGCCTTGGCCTCGTGGCTGTAGTCGACTCATCCCCGCCACTTTGCATTCGTCTTTCTCCCCCGCGCTGTGTTCATTGATTTGTCGGCAAGCACGCCACAGGAAAAATTGGCTTGACGTGAAGGTATATAAGTATACGTTGCAATCACTTTCTTTGTTTGAATGACTACTATCATCAGTGTCCCTCTGTCCTGTTTCCTATCAGCTCCTGCTCCCTTGCAACTGCCTGTCTAGCATCATGGATCTCTTCCCGCATCTGAATTACCGCTATCCTGGAAGTCCGAACGCTGTACGGCCCCATGTTTCCCAACAACCACAAGGATCTTCTCACCACGTGCCGGTACAAAACATACAATCAATGCAGGACCAAACCCACCCCGGGGCTGCATATATGCGTTCAGATCCTAGCAGGATGGCGTTGGCCCGTCCCTCACTAGACTTTGGTTTGCTTCCCCAACAGAAAAGCACCCCCGTCGATCCAAGAGGGGTTGTTCGTTCTGATCCCTTGGCTCCCATGAAGACGTATTACGTGGACGAGCCTACAAACCTATCGGATCAATACATTCCGTCATCCAGCGACAAGATTACCTGTGCAGACCATCGTCCGCTAGATGAGATATTTGGATATATACGCTCTTCGTCTGGATGGTCACAAGCCGAATCGAGTTCATTACATCAATCGCAGAATGGAACGCCACGCGGGAACCCTCGGCGTCCTTCGGTATTCACGTATCCCCTGCCCACCAAACCACAGGTGGATGGCGTCGTACAGATTCCGTTGCTCGTCGTGGACAACCAGATGGGCGGCACTGGCCTGGTTGTCGATTTTCGATGTTCTGATTGGGGTATTGGTGTTCAGGTAGAAGGTATGTTATCATCATATGCTGATTTGGCCTCGCGTACCTGAGACGCTTGGCTCAGGACTACCAATGTCGGATCTCTTGCATGGCAATGTGTCTGGCCTCAAGAATCCCCATCAATGTGTGCTAGATGGATTGGGCCTGACTGATCTACGGCTCAATATACTCGTGCGTCCTTCGCCATCATGGCAGTGTTCCATATCTTATCCCCTATTAATTATAGTGGCCCCATTATCCTCCGTTTGCAAAGGTGATATCCGCTTTCGGCGTGGACGGTAAGCCGATAAGCCGTGCTGAATTGGGTTATGAGGTTTCCCTTGCGTTTGCCGAATTCTTCTACGTACGTACCCTACCCCGTTTCTATGTTTAAAGCGTACTCACACAAGTTCCGCTGTGGTGTAGCAGATAACGTCACGGTCCACTCCCCCCACACAATCTGGACCTTACGCGATATCTTCATCACCACCAGGGTCGTTGTCTCCTGGAATCAGATTTGATCAGCTGCATCTTATCACAGTGAGGAATACGAGTCGTGGGGAGTGGATGGCTGAGATAAGAGCTGTTTCAATGTCTTGACAGACCCGTGAGTAGCCATCACCATCGCCAGACTTGTTTCTCCCCATCATGCGTTACGAGGACATTGGTACTTGGATCGGATATTTCATACTCTTACACCTGTCGTAACTGGCCTGATGGACCTGCAGTGAAATCAATATAGCCGTTTTCCTTGGCTTGCGGCGCCGCCTTTGGCTAGATCCGGCTCCGTGGCAGCGTGACGCGACAACTAGTGCGCTTTGGCAATCCCCCCAACGAGCCACTCTTACTAATTTCGTGCTTGAACCACTGTGGTCGCCGCCACAGTCCTTTCAGGATACCGTTGACACAAGGTCTCTTTGTGGTCCACACTACACAATGGATCTCCCCTGCGCACATTCGGCGTTGATCTTCCTATCGATCGTCTCCTTTGTGGACACATGGTCGTTGAAGGGTGCTTTGACGTCCTGCTCGACGTATAAGGACCTCAAGCTTCGCCATGAGTTGGCAGTCTCAACGAACATCTCTGATCACCCTCTGATCGTTCTCTGTCTTCTCTGTCCTCATGCCTGAAGATTTATGGCACCCGCCCAGCACCGTCCATCCCTCACAGCTCCACACACCACATCCGCCAGGATATACTTACAGAGATCCGATCCCCACGTTCGTTACGCAGACCCCGGGCAAGTTACTGGACGACTACTACATCGACCGATCTATTCCCGAGTGGACAGACCCCAAGGACCTAGCGAGGGGAAAGTGGGAGGCTTGGCTTAATCACCCGTGCAACGCCATCGGTTCACCAGGCTCAGTTGCGCGCCCTCGTGGTCTTGCAGTGGTGCCGGTACCGGTGCGCTGGGACTTGATTTATCCAGCGCTCAACATTGAATTCAAAAACCTGAATCGGGAGTGTCCTTCGGCAGGTACGGTTTCCATTGTTGGCTCGAGATGTCGGCGTGAATTGATCAAGGGCGTTTACGTCGTCGTGAAATAGGGATCCCCCTGGGTGACTTTTATGTATGGAATGCGGATGCATTGGAGGGTGCGGGAGATATTGTCCTCCAGGGATCCAAGAGGGTGAACATGAGGCTTCTTATCTCGGTAAGTCAAAGCGATGCGTGGACGGGTTCGTGTCGGCGTCAATGCTGACTGACGCATTCGTATCGCCAGTGGCCCGGATATCAGGCCCAATTCTGCATGATCCACACTGCTGCCGCCCACGGTGGACACCCGAGTCGATTCGAACTCGGATACAAAATCGCGAAGGCGTACGCTGATTACTTTGAGGTGCGTGTTCTTTCCCCGTGTGTTGACAGCGCAATTAAAGTAAAAGGCTCCGTCTGCCCTCTCTTTCTTGCCGTTGTTAGAATGTGAAAGAGCAATGTTTGCCTCCCAGCGAAGTCGGCTTTTACAATATCTCGCTTGATCAAGACTCGGAATCGAGATCTGATTCGTCGGGTGTGCAGCTGCATCAGCTTCATCTCGTCAAATTGCACGGGATGATTGGCGGGACTTGGGTCGCCGAAGTCGACATCGTGTAGATGCATTGCGCGTGTTGAATGATTACTTAAAATACCGAACGCCTTTCATGGACATTTACTTGTATCTTGACCTACGTCACACTCTCCTTTATATTAGCATGGTCTTTTTAAACGAAAACTGGGACTTGAATATTCATCCTCGTTATATGCTATCATGGTTGATCTAAAGGAACACAAAAGTTCATCCCGCTCATTTGCATGTCATACTGGATGTATTCAATTGTTAGACTGTATGTCTCCTCAGATCTCGGTACGTTCAAGTTGCGAGACGTTCTTGTGCTCCATGGCGTTAGCCCAAGTATAAATCAACTGCCCCTTTGTGCTGATACGGTGTGGATGGCATTCCCAAGGTGCGGCGTCCGACATCGGAAAGTATGCGTGATAAGTTGTTATTTGAGCCAATCAGCGTCGCAGACAAAGTCCAGCATTTCCTTTTTTGTTAGCCGCGTCTTTGCAATCAACTCGGAGCAATCACCAAACGACAACGTTACTGTAAACACCATCTCAGTGATGGGCCTACGCTACTGGCTCACACAGGTATTTAACCTGAATTGAGACTAAGCTCACACCCTATATGAGAGTGAGCGTTGCAAGACTTACGATGCCCTGCCCCCTCCATCTCTGCTTACCACCGCCATGTCTCTGTTCAAATTACCTCTGCTGCTCTCGTCATCCATGTCCTATCATTTAGCCCTCTACCGCCCAACTTCTCCTGATTCTGAAGACAAGATCATAGCGGCATCCATCCGGGAGCGGATATGGAAACACGCTAACCAACCTACCACCATATTCCTAAGGGTCTCTGTCTCCTCAAAGTGACGTCCGAACTATAACGTACTCACCTGTTCAATCAGGGTACAATGTGGCTAGCCACCTTGGCAGAGTCAATAGTCATCATCGGCTCGCTGCAGGACCCGTCACGCTTGTCCACCAACACCCTCTCGGTAGTCCTAGACACCCTCGGGCCTGCCAAAGCCAGTAAACTGACCGCCCCGTTCGTCCTCGGCGCGTTTCTCGTCACAGCGGGCGGAATTATCCGCGTCCAATGTTACCGCACCCTCGGTCCACACTTTACGTTCGTGCAATGCATCCGCAAGGAACACAAGTTGGTCACGACCGGTCCGTACGCCGTGGTGCGTCATCCGGGCTATGCGAGCCTGTTGATGTGCTTTGTCGGCTCGTGCGTCGTGTTTGGCGGGCCTGAATCGTGGGTGCGCGCGTCGGGGGTGTTGGGCGTGCGGTGGATCAGGGTAGTGGCGGCGGGGTGGTGTTTGCTCAAGGTGGCGGGGTTCGTCACGCTCTTTCGTCGATCGACGGAGGAGGATCAGTTTTTATCGGAAAGATTTGGCAAGGAATGGGAGCACTGGGCGCGGCGGGTAAAGTATAAGCTCGTGCCGTTCATTTACTAGGGAGAGACTGTTTCTTTAGGTCGGGCTTGGCTTGTTTTCTTGTCTCGTGAAGAGCTTGACGGCACCTTGGGCGCCGGGATTGCTATGGTCTTCAGGGGCGTGACGTTGACTCTTTCCAGCTACCAAAATATTCATACTTGTTCTCGCTTCGCCAGCTTGGAGAAAGTCACGATTGGAGTCACATCGGGCTTGTGAGATCATCGGCGACCCCGCGCTAGGGCTGAGGAGAACGCCGTGAGCGAGAACTCCTACATCAACTTAAAAGGAGACCAGATCACGCACCCCCACCTTTGGCCAGACAGTGGTCAACGAAATTGGTCGTCCATGAAGGGCGTCTGCCGTGGATGTTGAACAAACCAAGTAGTGCGCCGCGCTCGAGAATGAAACAGAGGATAACGTCGGCCAGATATCTATCAGCATCCACCACCAGATCTTCGACACGGTCACGATGCTCCGAGTCGTCGATTAGGGTCTGGTGCCAGTGAAGAGATACGGGTCAGTGCAGTTCAAACACAGCAATCTCGGAGAGACCGGTGTGTCAACGAGGGCGCTTCGAGTCGTTACTTAGGAAACAGAACTTGCGAGTGACTGTAGCAAACACTTCTTCAAGTCGGTTGCTCGTGATTTAGCTCGTACAAGCGGTTCGCATGATCTAACATCGTTATACTATCTCATCCTGTCCATCCGTCCCAAATGTCCTGAATGGAGCATCCAGCCCGATATCCATCAACTTAGGAGCATTCTGTGAAGCAGAACTTGGGTGCCTAAGACTGCGAATGATCGCGTCCTGCTGGCGAAGGCGCCAAGGGCGTCCAATCCATCTATCACAAATCGTCTTCATGAGTGAAAGCTAAACGATGGATGTGGGCTGAGGATACTGACTCGGCGATCTTGCGGGAAGCGACTACCGGTGCAAAAGTGATCGCTCCTATGACTGTCAGAGCTGCAACTCCAGCTACAACAGACGGTACGACGATCGCGTCCACCACACTATCGCGAACGACATTGCCTACCCGATCCAAGTGCTGGATGTGTGGTAGTATGAAGCCTGCATTCATCGAACCTTCTACGCTATCCACAGATTTGATCATCTGGTTGATCACATCCAGTACATCGTCTGAGGAATCCGTCAGTCCTTTCGAAAAGAAGCAGGAGGGTATATCAAACCTCTTGTGGGCGTTTTAACTTGCCAAATAGGTGTTTCTTTCATACCTAGGAGATCCCCAAATAGATAGAGGTGCTTTAATCTCCCATATTCCGGTATCTGGCGAATCTCTTCCCGCAGTGTTTCTGAATCATCGAGATTACTCTGGTGAGATCGAGGTAACAGCTATTTGCTTACCATTCTCAGCCATAATGTGCAACACAAAAGCAGGGCCAAGCAATGAAGACGGCAATTTCGACTGGTTTGACGACGGAAGATTTGTGGCTTGTTGGCTATCTGGTCCATAATTCGGGAGAAGCATGTTAACAACATTGGGTATAACTTGCTTGAGAGCCTCGACGCCGAACCCTACACGAAGGTCAAAGCAGTTCGCAGTAGTACAAAAGGGTAACGCTGTACACACATGTTTGCGCCAGAGAGCATAAAATGGCGACACCTGGTTTCTGGGTTTTCCATTGGTTGGTCTCCAGGTAAGATAGCCCTCGTTCCACCAAATTTCGAGCCATCAAATGCCCATCTGGACAGGTTCAGCAACACCAACAGGATGAAGGGACATCAAACCTACGAATCCGGAAAATATTTAGATAGATCAAGCTCATGCGCATCTCTGCTGGCTTTCCCGCCCCAATTTTATGTTCCAGCAATCCCGCAATGTCATACTCCAAGATTTTGCATCTTAATTCACCTGCAGTAGACATAAATACAGAGAAAGGGCAGAAAATGAAGTTGACGTTACCACACTCCAACAAGTCTTCAAAGATGGTAAAGCCTTCAGTCACCCCAATTGCTTCGTCAAAATAGTCCAATCTGATCATATTGACGATATATCCAGCCAAGAACATATCTTCGTTTATTGGCGCCGAAAATATCTCTAAGTAATGTTCAGATGACGGTATTGTGCAGAATCAATAGGAGATTGACGGACGATGGGTAAGACATTTCGTGAGGGCATATGCAGCCAACAGCGCACTATCCTTGAACCGCAGCTGCTTGATAAGGATGTTCAGGATCCCCTGGTCCAGGAGATACTGTCGGACAGAATCGCTCACTAATGGGCCGATAAATAACGTGGGATGCATGGCATACATAGTCGCACTTACCTCCGCACAACTTAAGCAGAGTGAAGGTAGCTGCAGTCCGTGCACGTGTGTGGCGTCCATCAGCAGCATTCAGAAGCTCCTGTATGAATCTCCTACGGTTTTTCCCGGGAGTTCCATCTGGGATGAAGTGGTCAAGCAAAGCAGCGTCATTCTAATCTGAATCCTACTAGTGAATAGTTGGAGTAGAAGAGCATCTCCCCTCCTCTCCCATATTCGGGCAGGGGTTACATTAGCAGTGCTGGCACGCAGGTCTCTTACTAAACGCGACGACAACAACACACGCGGAGCGCGTGACGCCTCAACTGGCAGCTTGGGATGGGCGTGTAGCACCTCAACTGGTGGTTCGGGTTCTACAGGTGACGCCTCAACTGGCGGTTCGGGTTCTACAGGTGACGCCTCAACTGGCAGTTCGGGTTCTACATGTGATACCTCAACTGGTAGTTCGGGTTCTATATGTGACGCCTCAACTGGCGGTTCGGGTTGAGCGCGTGACACCTCAATTAGTGCTTGGAGCGACAGCAGGCTGATAGGACCCGAATTCCGCCTTTCTGCCAGTTCGCAAAGCATAGGTTTCACCTTGTGGCAATGCTCTGGTTCTGATCACAACCAAATTGTCAGATACCAACTTCCACATTATCAGAGACATGCCTTTTTCGATCAGAACAATAACAACTCGCAGCACAGCAGTGAGGTGGCGTGGATCTGGTTGGAGGCATCAGATAACTTTGTCACTGAGAGCTGAAAAACAGTACCATTCATGGTTAGCATAAGAGGAAGTCTGTTGTTCTGAAAAAGCTTGTAGCTTATTGAACCTGGATTTGATGAATTATAATACATCAGTGCTTACACAAAGATGCAGTGGTTGGCCAGCATACATAGATCCACAAGGGAGGAAAGAGCATCCATCACATGAACAAAGTGCTCCCCCGGAAAGCTGATAACATGGTCCAATAGTTGCAGGAATCCGTGAATTACTTCAGCAGTCAAAATCGAGTCTCGGAGAATTTCGTGTTTTGCCAAAGGTCGTAAAAGGGCTACAGCCCTCGGCCAATCTGGTTGATTGGGTTTGATAAAACCCACAAGAGACTGCCTCGCCTCCACCAACACTTCCTCCACCATGGTCTTCTTGAGCTCAGCTGTGCAAGGACAATGACCTCAAAGGTATTGTCTAGATGAATTGTAACATGAAACGCACATGAATCCATGGCCTCGAAGTATACAGCAATCGCAACAAGTCTATCCAGGCCGGATCCCTTGGAAATAAGATCAATGAGGATTTTCTGCTGATCAGACGCATCCCTGATGGACCATCGACCTCCAGCTGAGAATTCGAGCCTTCCTAAGAATGATCACTTCAATCTATAGAGGGAACTCACTGAATCTCAGCATGAACAACAACCTGTGTAGATAAAATGGTGCTGTTCCCTGTTTTCCTGCGAGGTTGTCTAAGAGCGCAGCACAAGTTGTATGATCAACAGCATCCTTCTCCCAGACGTCGTCCTCCCTGGAATGTATGGGTCCTGCGGTCTCCAGTGGATTCCCAAACCCATTTCCGAAGGTCGCCTTTGGTACATGCATGCTTGCAAATTGGACAGAAGCATGTATCTTTTGTCCAGGTATGATACGACGAGGTTCAAAGAGGTGTAATCTATGGAACGATTAGACGCGCTGATTTATCTAGACCACTATCTTACCTTCGAGCATTTTCCCCGGAGCCACTGAACGAAACCTGGTATCGAAGTGGGAGCATTTCAACCAGTTTCCAAAGAAGTGTCATCGAATTGGTTGTCCCGAAATCGATATCTTCATCGGTCCAGAGAACGTCCCCAGGCTTCAAACGTAGTCCACTTGCATATGCCTCACGACGCATCCACATAAGCGAGACATTGCCTGCATGGAATGGCTTTCCTGGACGATTCTTCCCACCCCTGCAAGCAACTTGAGCGTGGATGACACGACGAAATCAACATGAACATACACATCAGAATGGCTCCCGGCAAACCATACTTCCTTAATATCGGTGGTCTTTCGGTCGGTACACTCGTCAGTACTGGGATGGGTGCGGGAGGTCGTGTGGACAACCGCAGGCTGCGCCTTTTCAACGGTAGTGCTATTTCTATCTTCGACGACAATATCGTTATTGGAAGTGCTCCTGGATTCTCCACTCGTAGGGATACTACTTGGATTATGGACTGTCGCTTCGGCCCAAAACTTTTTCTCATTGTTTGCCTCGATGTCACTGGGCTGTAGCTGACTATCTTCAGGGGCATTATGGAAGTCTGGCGAATTCAGCTCGAGGAAGTATTCTGGCACAAACTTTACACGACACTCGTCGAGAGCCAGTGCGTGTCGTATGTGACAAGCATGCGCTGCAGCCGAAGAAGCAGAGAGACGAAGATCTCCTCGCTCAATACCGACGGAGGACACGGTGTCCCTGACCAATTGAATAACCAAAACCAAGGCATCAATGCAAAAAACGTACCACACCCCAATGAAATGTACTCTCGCATCCTTCCAAGAGAAGGCTCGTCTGAATTCTCGCGCCATGTCATTTGCATTCGGTTGGTGTGACAGGATGGACTCGAAGTGGTCGTACGCACTGTCGCTTGGGTTAACAGGATCAAAAGTGAGCAAGGATCCGTTGCACTAACGTTCCGATTTCTTTCTCAGTGGGGTTTTTGATCAATCCAACCTGGTAACCGCATCAATCACAATTCTACGAATAAACAGTGTGCGACTTTACCTCGTATATCATCCCTGCAAGAACCCTGACTTGATACGCGCCTCGAGAGAAACCTGACCAGCTTGTCATCACCCGGAAGGACATCTGTTAATAAGTGAATCAAACTAACCGAATAGGTATATTTTGTCCCCTTCTTGATACTTCTCCGCTAACCAGGCATAAGCCTCTTTCACGATTTCTTCCATATTCCTGTGCAATCAGTAAGACTCGGCTACACAAACCAATCTCAAATGAAAGACCCACCATGCAATCGCCGTATCTAGCTTGTCGGAGATCGCCCTTTGCACGCGCTTAAATATATGCAGAATTCTCGGGCGCGTGCCGATGCCACTCGAGTAATACCTGTGTTGTTGAGGCAGATGATCCTTGATATCACTGTCAACGGCTTCAAATAGCTTCACGACATTGGTATTCTGTCGGGATATGAACAAATAAATGATGTCGAGTGAAGAGAAACGAGTGCATTGCGCACATTTCGACCGAATTTATTCGATGTACCATCAATGCAAACGACAAGGTTCCTCGTTGTCTTGTTTGGATTACCAGCGGCGCTGCAGGTAAAACACCTAGCGCGGTGCGGAAGAGTGGTTGCCGGACTGTCCGCTTGAAGGAATTGACTTGAACTGGAAGACATACAAGCATAGGTCGAAAGTTGTAGAGTACGTGTCTTGCCCGGGGAAAAATAGTTTGCAATGCTATGTTCATGCACGTGCCACACGAGCGCTAACCTTATAAGCACACCGTGCACCCGATGCAAGGGAGATTGTAGTCTTAACGTGCATTTAGTCTCTCGTAGGTAGAACAATGAGTCGAAGGACTTTCCTACCTATTGAGTGACGTGCGGAGATATGTACCGTCAACGTGACATTGAGCCTGAATGCATAATACGGAATCGTTGCCGCAGGGAAGTTGTAGACGTCGCTCCCATAATCCTGTTGAGCTTAACCATACTGAAGGTCGTCTCCATACCAACAGCTGTCGTCTCCGCGCGAGCAAGCCAGCCTACGACGGCGCAGCTCCAAGTTGGAATGACATCTCCTTCAATTGATGAGGTAAGTGTGCCAGTGTTTTTCAACCACATGCCGCATCTTGCGCGTTCTGGCTACCACCGCCATCGGCGGCCTAGTTTTGGGACCTGAAGTAAACCGTGATGGAGTCCATGAGGAGTATGCCAGTGTTCTAGTGGGAGAGTCACCCACATTCAAGTTGAGCTCGACGGTCGGAGTCATATGACATATGTGAGCCTACGCTTGTCTTCGTGTTCGATTACCACCCTGCTAAGTCGCGTCACAACGCGACTGCTAGTAGTAGTAGTAGGCGTCCATGGTGGAACATCCATGGGAGCAGGGTTTCCTAGTACCTACTAGCCGGAGATTGATCCAAGCGGTGTGCCACGCGAACGGCGACCGAGTTGGAGCATGTTCGAATTTTCATCATGTTGACATTTTCCAACCTTCAAGTCGAAGCCCACCGACGGACCCCGACCCCTGTTCCGGTACGGGACTGAGAAGTGTTAGCTAATGGATTGTCAATGCTGTGTTTGAACTCGTAAGTATCTTTTCATGGCGACCACCCGCCTTGTGGACTTTTTTGTCATCTCATTACACAATCTGAACAGAGAGATGTTGTGTCGAGCCCATGTGAAGACGTTTCGGAGCGAGTCATCGGGCCCGGGACTTCTTCAACAGCCTCTGAATCGCATCCGCAAGTCACATGTCACAGCGCGGACGAACACAGAACCACTCCCATCCCTCGCATGGGTCTTCACAGGCGACCTCGTACAAGTCCGACGTCGTCCGTGCCCTCATTCAACTTGCGTACGTCAAAGGCTAGGTGCGTTACACGGTCCTTGGGAGAGACTGGTTGGCCTTGTTGCGTGACGATGATTCCCTGGCAGAGTGGGGTCCACTAATAGTGGTCAAGTTTTACTTGTACGACAGCGAATTCGACGGCTACCACGCATGGAGTACATGATTCACGAACTGGCTTGTACAGTATAACCAAGTCAACCAGTTCATTCCCACCACTACGATTCTACGAACCCGACGTGACCGCCGATGCGTCCGACCGGGATACCACAACACTTCCCCCCTAATTTCGTCCAACCATTCCTTTATGACTCCCTCCTCATACACGTCATCGTCATAAAAGATATTCATATTCAGCCAGCTGCAGCCGAGGTAACGCTCCAAGGACGCGTGTGGAGATGTACCCCGGTGCACTCGACCGCGATCTTTGGGCTCGTGTCCGCTTCAGCGGCACATGGCGAAGATGAGGGAGAGTTAACATAGCTTGCTTAACAGGATGTGGAACAGGAGAGTGCCCATGGTAAGGGGTACTCAGACGGGGAGACCAAGTCCACTTACTGACAGACAAGCGGTGAGAATGGGTGATTGGAAAAGAGCGCAGACCATGGGCATATCCGTGATGACCGACAAAACCTGAGGCACCCTGTTCATGCTGGTATCGACAGGTCGACGCAAGCGAGTTGCGGCAGACAGCAAAAACACCGTGCAGGAGAACGTACTGCCCTTGAACGAGCTTCTCGACAATGTGAGCACTCTGGACATGTTGTAACTCTAGTAGGAATCTCACATGATGACCTGACATATCTAGCTCAACCACGTTCGCTCCGATTTAGCCATCCACGTTTTCAACTTCTTTTGCGCGCATCCTTCGTACATGGGTCAGATTTCGACAATCTTCTTGATTGTTGTCCCTCTGGACAGAAATGAAAGAACATGTGAGGGCTGGACGGCGCTCTGCTCGACAACCTACACTTGATCGCAAACCTCCGTGTGGTGTGGCTAAGCCTCAGGTGAATGTAAGATCAGCGATCGCGTGACGAGCTCCTCGGTGTGCCGCGGTGCGGCCTCTCGGTAAATAGAGGGCACAACTATCCAGCTTTCCACCGCACCAAGCATTGACCTCGTACCCTATCACCATGGAAAAGATCAGTGTGCATAGATTCGTTACCTTCCAACCAATTGGTATTACGGACAAATCAGACCGACTTCGCACCCCATCACCATGGGAAAGATGACCATGCTCGCATCACCAACCATATCATTCCTTCTAGCCAATTGGTACATATTACGAACAATTTTTGGGGCTTAGATGTGGTGCTACATAAAAGTCATAAAGATGCATTTGCTAATAGATATCTCGCGTGGCACGCGTCTCGGCAGCTTGGGCATCGAGAAACGAACCCGTGCTGTCTTCGGACATTGATAAATGAGGTCAGACTTCCTCTGAGACGTGGTCGAGCTTGTTCTTGTTCCAGCGGTTGTTCTCGACAGCTATGGAAACCCTCTGACTTATCGACGAGCGTCGATCATTGTCGGCGTTGTTCTCGATCGAACTCATAGTGTGGGCCTGCGTTCTGCTCCCTCGGTCCACACCGACACTGTTGCTGGTGGTCGTATGTCCTGATGGGAGCGTATTCGTTGTCTGGTTCGCCCGAGTAGCCAATGCAACACGAATAATGACCATGTAAAACGTGATCGCGATGATCGGCGTAATCTGGAAAGCCAGGAATAACGTATCACTGGGGCTATTCGCACGAGCGAGCCAGGCATGATGACTGACCATGTCTAGAATCACGTATTGACCGTTGGATCGATTTACGAAGCAAATCAGGGCCGCAAGAAGTGTGATGGAGTAGATTATGCCAGCCTCGATAACGACGCGCAGAACGGGACGCAGTTGGGCCTTGCCGTAGCCAGGTGAGCTCGTAGCCTTTTGGTCAATACCCCAGATACGGTAAGCCAGCAGAACTGGTAGGGGGGGAAGGAGTTGAGATGGACACTTCGACGTGCATCAAAATGCGGGTACGCACTGGTCGTCAATAGGTTGGTGGACAACGTTGATGCCCAGAACGAGATGATCCAGTACGAGAGGCTCCCTTCAAAGACGTCGTTTTTCGTCCGTGATTCAATATACGGACATGCAATTCCGGTTACTTCAGAGAGGTCGTTAATGATTTCAGTCCACCCTGGATGTTACCGCACACGTACCAACAACGGTACACCAAAGCAGCGCAGGAAAAACCACGACGAGTTTAGATCGCCACACCGCATAAGACCGGTAGAGCTGCAATAGAGTTAGCGGATGTCGTTGATCTGGAAACAGTGAAAGCTTACGACGACACCGTCCCCTATAAGTGTCTGCATAGTATACACATAGTTCTTGGATACGAATGTCCACTGCGAGGCGTCCGAAAAATAGCCAATAGGACCTCCTGGGAAGGCGTGTTGAAACAACATCAGACCCTCCATAGTCCTTATGAAAGAGATTACGACGTGCTGTATACCCGCAAGAAATTAATCTTGTCTGATGCCTATCCAGGATAACGAGAAGAGACACGTACCGCCGTGCTACACAGCAACAACAAGCATGCTATCGTAAACAGCCCACGGCTTATTTGGCCGATGGACCGTTGAGAACACAGTGCCCAGATCGTTCCCCCGAACATCGGCAACGAGAAGCCTTGCCCCGTGAACGTTCAGTATGCTTTGCCCACCATCCATCGCTGAAGGATTTTACCATACAACAACGCTTCGAGTAGCGTTGACAGGAACTCTGCCTCATCCAGAGGGATGCCACTGCCAATAGTCATATTTCAGGACGTGCGCTTGCAGGACACCAGGGCAATCCTGAGACAGGAGGAGGAACGATGGGTGGAGAAGGAGGAAGATGCGGAAGGGCGGAGCTCTAGAAGGGGACCAATACCCTTTACAACACGTATGTATCCGAAAACTGGGACACCTCGGGCACGATCGGATGTAGGGCCATTGACAAACTCAGATGGGCCGTGCCAGCAGGAATTCGAAGAAGAGCTGATTGGGGAACGGGATGGAGTCGATCCCAGACACCGGGGTGCGGTCTCGTCGTTTTATCGACCTTGCCAGCAGCTGCGCGGCGTCGTGGTTGCTGGACCCAGCTAGATGCAAAACCACCTTCTATGAGTCAGTGCGGAGGGTCGTCTGCCAGACTCTGCACACGTTCCGCTGATGCTTACTAGGTATCCTCGACGTTTCCTCTTCAATGGGCGGGTTATCAGGCCTTCCTGTCGTAAAAATTGGGGGTGCTTGGAGTCCTCCCGACACGTCGTTTACCAAAAGAAGTAAGCAGCGCCGCGACCGTTCCTTGGCACTGAAAGAAAACGACATCGATGCGGGGATTAACGGCTGCAATTTTCTCCCTCCTTGAAGCACGGTCAAGTTTGACTATCGTGAAATGTCCTCAAGTCTTGCTTTTCGGCTCTCTCGGAGCGTGTTCACTACCATTCAGCCTCCGTGCGTGTCTCTCTGTCCCTTGAACCTGCCCTGATTTCGAGCACTACTTGTCAATGAATTAGCATACCCCGCGTCAAGGCATGGGGCTTGGCTTACCCGTCCACGCCCGCTCGTCCGCTACTCGATATGTCACAGGGTGCTCCGGGAAGTCCTCCATCGAATGCGTTACTGGAAGCACTAGCGAAGACCTCCTCGTCTCTTCAAAGCACAGGCTACGGCCACGCTCTTGGAGAACCAAAATTACGCGCTTCCTTTGCCCAGGAAATGAAAACCGTCTACGGGCAATGCGCAGACATCACAGCCGATGACGTCGCTATCACCGCTGGATGCAACATGGCGTTCATAGCAGCCGTGATGTGCTTAGCAGATGCTGGGGACGAAGTCATCCTTCCTGTACCATGGTAATCCTTGCAACTTCCACTGCGTTCGCCCCTCTTATGCGTGATCTCCAGGTACTTCAATCACTCGTATGACACTTTTTCGTCCTCTCTTCATACCTCAACTTGACTTGGGTGTGGTAGTATGAGCCTCGACTTGCTCGGCGTCAAGCCTGTTCCACTGTATACTCGATCCGATCAAGGCTTTTTGCCTTCGATTGACGAATGCAAGAAGCTGATCACGTCCAAAACAAAAGCAATAACGCTAGTCACACCAAACAATCCCGTCAGTTTCTCACCCCCCTCTCAGTTTCACTTCCTCCCAGACTCATCCTGCTGAACCAGACTGGTGCGATCTACTCACCGTCGCTCATAGCACAATTCGCAAAGCTAGCGCAAGAGAACAATATCGCACTCGTGGTCGACGAGACGTATCGCGACTTTGTGGAGCACTTTCCTCCACATAACATGTTCTCCCCTATGCAGGCCGAGATATCACCCACTTGGTCTTGGAGATCGAGCTTTATCCACCTTTACTCGTTCTCCAAGTCGTACGCCATTCCCGGGCACCGTCTCGGTGTAGTCGTGGCATCGCCCGAGCTTCTAGAGTACATCATGACTACGCTCGACTGCATTCAAGTTTGCGCTCCTCGACCGCCGCAACTGGCTCTCGCGAATGTGTTACTCCTATCAAAGCTGCGGTCTTCCATCCTCTCGAATGCCGAGGCACTCAAGGCGCGCCACAAGCTCTTCCGCAAGTCGCTTCCGTCGGAATGGATGATCGGCTCCCAGGGAGGTTATTATGCGTTCGTAAAACACCCGTTCAAGAACGTGTCCTCGATCACATTTTGTCAGCGCTTGGCAAAAGAGTTGGGTGTTCTCGTTCTTCCTGCCCAAATTTTCTACAGTGAGGCGGACGAGATGGAGAGGCAAGCGTTGGATCTGTCTGAAGAAGGATGGGATAGATGGGTTCGTTTTTCGATTGCAAACGTTAACGATGAACAGATTGTCAACGTTTGCGAGCGTTTGAGGGGATGTAAAAGGTCTTTCGAGTAGAATATACAATACCAGCTCATTCCGGTTATCGGATACTTATCATAGCTTACTGAGTCGGCGCTATTGTGGCTGTGCCATATTTTCGAGATTTGAACTCGATCATATTTCGGGTTTCATAGAGTTGGACATGGATGTACGTATCATTCCGTTGTGCACATGACCGAAATCCATTCATGACCGCGAAACGCCCAGACAGGGCTCCAACGCGCTCAACCGATCCATGCAGGGCCTCTGGTCAACCCATCCCAAGGCCAAACTGAACCTCAACGCTACCGTGGCACCGCAACCTGTGATGACGACGACGACGACGGTGACAGGCGCGAAAGCGTTATCTCAACCACATCCCGCTCAATCGAACGAACCCACCAATGTGCTCCCGCCCACTGAGGAGCTCGAGCTCGCCGAAGCTGGGCCATCGACGGGCGCGCACGCTGACCCCCAATCCGTACCTACGCCTACAGAGGCCCGCCCTCCGTCTTCGAAACGCAAACTACGCCGTAGCGCGGGTTATAACGACGGGACTAAGCGACCTCGCACGACCACCAGCGGGAGTGGAGGCAGTACTTCCAAGATATACGCCCCGCCACCGACTCGCCTGTCCGACCTTGGCGGGGTCGAGTCCTGCATCGAGAAGATGCTCGAGCTCGTCGCCATGCCGTTGTGTCATCCCGAGATATACTTGCATACGGGGGTCCAGCCTCCACGTGGGGTGTTGTTGCATGGTCCGCCTGGGTGTGGCAAGACACTGTTGGCGAACGCAATCGCTGGGGTAAGTCCAAACTCACTATCAACCGTGTGGAAAGAAAGATGTGTGGATTCTTTTGCTTGTTTTGCGTGTCGTGGTGTAGGAGCTTGGCGTGCCTTTCATTAGTATATCGGCACCATCGATCGTGTCAGGGATGTCGGGCGAGTCGGAAAAGACGTTGAGAGATACTTTCGAGGAGGCAAAGGTGGGCTGTAGCAGTATCGCTGGTCGATACCTAATGACGCCGGACCGCTTGCAGCGCGTTGCACCATGTCTTTTGTTCATTGACGAAATCGACGCCATCACCCCGAAACGGGAAAGCGCACAGAGGGAAATGGAGCGACGGATCGTGGCCCAGTTTTTGACATGCATGGACGGTCGGTGTCCCTCCGTCCCTACCGTTCTCAGACATGTATGACTAAACATTTTACAGACATGTCTTGGGAAAAGACGGAAAACAAACCCGTGGTCGTCATTGGTGCTACGAATCGACCCGACTCTCTGGATGCTGCGCTGCGTCGTGCCGGTCGATTCGATCACGAAATAAGCATGGGCGTACCCGTACGAGGCTGCCAGGAATAAGTCCGTTTTTCCCTTTACTCGCTCTTCCCGTGAGGTCCGTCCACTCACATGTGCACACACAGAATACTGCGGGTGCTATGCGCCAAACTTCGACTCGAGGGTGATTTCGATTATGCATCCCTCGCAAAAGCGACGCCGGGATACGTCGGCGCGGATCTGTCGGCATTGACGGGGGCAGCAGGTGTTGTCGCCGTCAAACGAATATTTAAAGAACTCTCTGAAGGGACTCTCGTTCTTCCGAATGCGCCAGAGATGACAACCGTGGGCAGTGATAACCCAATGGTGATCGATTCGACGCCTCACACGCCAACGACAGAGGCACCACCACCTTCACACCCTACTCAACCGTTCGCGTCGCTCGTCAACCAGCTCTCCTCGAGCTCGATCGCACACTTCCTGAACGCACATCCATCCGCGTTAACGGAACCCCAACTTGCACCGCTGTGCATCACCTCCTCCGATTTCCGCGCCGCACTTGCCGAACTCCAGCCCTCGTCGAAACGAGAGGGATTCGCGACGGTCCCAGATGTTACGTGGTCTGATGTTGGCGCATTGCATGGGACACGGGAAGAACTCCAGATGGCGATTGTCCAGCCGATCCGACGACCCGAGCTGTTCAGCGCGGTGGGGATCGAGGCCGCGTGTGGTGTCCTGCTCTGGGGTCCCCCTGGGTGTGGTAAGACGTTGCTTGCGAAAGCGGTGGCCAACGAGTCGAGGGCGAATTTCATTAGCGTGAAGGGACCAGAGTTGTTGAACAAGGTGGGTTTCGTTTGTTGCGGCGCTTTCTTGACTGACATGTCGGGGGTTGGAGTAGTATGTCGGCGAGAGCGAGCGAGCAGTCAGACAGGTGTTTTCAAGGGCACGTGCGTCGTCGCCCTGTGTCGTCTTTTTTGACGAGCTCGACGCCTTGGTACCGAGGCGTGACGACAGTCTGGTGCGTCTCCTTTCTTCTTCCGTTACACCATCCTATGCCCTTTCTCACCACCATCCCCATCCTTCCTTGCCAAACACGCCACATATGACACCGAAAACGACAGTCCGATTCGTCCGCGCGCGTTGTCAACACCCTCCTCACCGAACTCGACGGCCTTGATGCGCGAAAATCGGTCTACGTCATCGGGGCGACGAACCGACCGGATATAATCGATCCCGCGATGGTCCGACCTGGGCGCCTGGACAAGCTCTTGTATGTCGATCTTCCGAGCCCTCCGGAACGTGTTGAGATTCTGAGGACGTTGATGATGAGGGTGCCGGTAGGGAATGCAGGTGGTGCAGGTGACGGCGGAACTGGGGAAGATGTGAGAGAGGGTGTGGAGAGGTTGGTGAGGGAAGGGTGTGAGGGGTATAGTGGGGCAGATTTGGCGGGGGTGGTGAGGGAGGCGGGGGTGGTTGCGTTGAGGCGTCTATTGGGGTCGCTTGAGGAAATGGAGGGAGGGGAGGGAGAGGACGGAGATGCGATAGGTGAGGGCCAGCGTGGAAGGGGACAGGGACACGGGGAAGCGGGTCTGCGGGTCACGGTCACAGTGGCGGATTTCGTGCGCGCGGTGGACAAGGTCGGGCCGAGCGTGTCGGTGGCGCAGAGGAGAAAATATGAGGCGCTTCGGACAAAATTTGCAGGGTTGCCGGTGAGGGTCAAGGGAGACGACGACGGTGGGCGGCGTTGGATCGACGAGGTCGTGTAATGTGAACAGGTCTCGCTAGTAGATGATCGAGTACACTGAGTGAACTCGTTCTTCCCGCGAACAAGGTGCTTTCTGCGATTCGCTCATCCTGCAGTGGCCCAGGTGACAGACGTTCCAAGTTTATTTAAGGACGTGTACGCTTTCATTCGTTCCAAAGGGTGAACAGACAAGAAGGAACGTGGGAGTATCCAAGCCTGAGTGCTTCAAGAACTCGCCACCATCATTGCACGTATGACCTCGAGCATCTACAGCGCCTGATAAATGACATCTTGCTGATCAGTAATAAGGGGAAATGCTCGAACTAAGTGATACTAGGTTCGGTGGCAAATAAGAAAAACATCCAAGCAGGGGGGACGCGACGGCCTAACATATACCCTCGTCGAAGTTGCCAGCTGTAAGACCCTGTTCTCCGATCCAACCTCTGCGTGCATATAGACTTCGTCAGTGACCGTCTCAGTGAATATCCTGGCGAACTCAATGACGAGAAGCTTATTAGGGCTCATATGACGTGACATAAACTCAAAGAAATGCGTGGCTGATGCAGTCCACATACTCGCAATTCAGCTCAGCATCTAACCACCTGTATCAATGTGTCCCATCTTGCACACTTGAGCGAACACACAAAATCCATGCGGGAAACCTGAACGAAAGGGTAGCATCAGCTGAACCTTGCTGACGCTGATCTACTGTAAGTCTCACAATGTAGGTTAACGAAAAGTGGTGCGTACTGCTAGATGGAGTCTCCCGGTCGAGGGTTGGGATGGATTGGTCGCTTGTTGCACCTAATGGGACGTGAGCTGGCGTGACGAGGCCCACCATGTGCAGGAAGAGACGCACGGGGTCTGCTTCCGTTGTATTCGCAGCACCGTGCCCTGCACTATGAGAATCGTCTTTCTTCGGATGCTTAGTCTTGCTGCGTGATTTGTCCCGACTCTGTGTCATGTGATGAGTTCCTGCATCCAAATCCGAGGAATGACGAACCGTTGGCAGTTTAATGATTTTGTTACGCGCCGCCTTATAAGATATGTTCGACACCGCATTCGATCGACCATCAAGGAAGTGCACTCACAGCCATCCTGGAAGGTCCCTCTTGCCTGTCCTCCACTCTCGCTGGGGCAGGAGAGGGGGATCGCCGGTCCGCAGGCTTGCGTGACTTTGCGGAACGTCGTTGTGGCTTATGCGAAGCCGGGGCTTTGTTACCCATTCTCTGTCGCCACCTTTTGAATCTCGAACGGCCCTGGGGTGGCTCGACAGTGTCCAGATTTCCCTCTGGCCGTGTCTCTGGAAGTGGAGGGCACGGGTAGGGCATCTGGCTGCGATATGGTGGGTGGGATGGGCCCGGCCGTGGTGCCTCGTCCTCACGAGCATCGGAAGAGGGGGCCGAGGATAATGACTTCGGCAGTGTCAATGCGGATGCAAGAGGAGAATAAAGTGATCACCAACGTCGTCATAATCGAACTCGAGAGCAGGTTTGCTCGACGGCACCTCGTGCTATGCCATTGTGAGAACTCGTTTCGAGGGGGGAATGAATGAATTGATACCTCGAGCAGATCACGATGGCCATCTTCACTGTGTCCTCCAGACTCGGATGCACTAGATTTTCCAGCCTGCTGCATGTACAAATGGAGTCAGTACAACTCTTGTGGTGATGAAATGACAGACTCCGACTGGATTAGAGTCTGGTACTTCGCTTGTCGCGGCCGCTCGAGGGTCAAGGTTCTTCGTCTTGTCGACTTCTTCGCTAGCCGGTACCTACATAGTTTGTCAGCATGGGTGACAGAATGGGTTATCCAGTATGCCAGGATTATGACTACTTACATGGAACGGACCATACGAGGTCCGGGAGAATCTTGCTGAGATGACGAATAGCAATTTTTCCGCCGACTTGTCCAGTCGCAAGGTAACTACTGTCTGCAGATATTGCAATTGATCGTATCTGTTCACCGTCCTCGATGACAGAGCCAATCCGTGTGAGCGTCAATGGGTCCAGGAACGAGATGGAATTGCCCTGCATAGGTAGCAATGAATTTCCCATTGGCGGCTAGAGCGATAGAGCGGACATCATTGTCGCCGTCACGTAGAATCTGCGATTCAGCAAAGCTGGGACCCAGTGGAGACAGTGAATGACCTGATTTTCTTGTCAGTGGATGCAGCAAAAACTTGCTGGGCGTCGCTTGACCACGCAAGCGGAGTGGACACCACGCTGGATATGTCAATTTTGATGGTGACGAGCTTGTTGCCCGTGGTACTGTCGAAAATGTTGATGGATCTCCCCGCGCAGGCAGTGGCGATCTGCTTGCCAGTCGGAGAGAATCGAATTCCCATGATCCAACTGTCCGTGTCATGTTGTAGTGGGCCAACGAGTCTCTGCCCACTCGCGATGCTCCAAATGCTCGCACCTTTGTCAGTCCCGGTCGCAAACCTTGGTCGAGTCTGGGGAGACGTCGACCGCAAACACCGCTGTCTCTGTGCCTCCACGTCGATGATCTTCTTGTGCATTTCTCCGTCCCACACGCTTGCTCCACTCCCAGTCCCGCACACTACCCACTCGCCATTCATCGACACACAAATGGCGTACATGTCCATGCCCATCTGCCTTCCCACCTCTTGACCATCATCAAGTCGCCATCGTCGAACCCCATCGTTAGTCCCGCCCAAGCAGATGCTTTCCGTCGGGGTGGAAAGCGACTGTCCACACCCTACTAGAGTCACCGGTGTCGAGTACCCTCACTTGGTCTTGCTGAATGGTCAGCATCACTCTATCACTCCTCGGGGCTGCTACGCACCGGTATTCGTCGTCGACATCCTCACCAATGGTACACAATCGTCGGGTTGGAAGAGTGAAAGAACGAGGTCGTTCCATAAACACGTTTCCTTATTTTAAATATGGTCTGTGCGCATCGTGCCCTTGGCGCCTATTCTTACTCGGATCCCAGCTACGTGACTGCGATGACCAGGCAAGCAGTCCGCATCGGCGATACTTGTCCTCGTTGCCACGTATAGCCTTACCCTGCGATTTGACTTGCAAGTGTCCATCATGTCTCGGCTGCAGGCGCTCAGTTCATGACGAATGTATCATCCAGTGTTAGACCAACTCGCGACATAACGGTGCACGAACTACACCACGTTCTCCGAGACTGTCAACCTTTTTCTTTTTCGAATCGCGCAAAGGATGGCTGTATTTTTTTATTCACGAGAGGCGTCTGGTGAGTTCGCTCAGCGTATGGATCACAGCAAAAAGAATACCGACTGGCCGTTGATTGGTGAGTTCACTCGAACATGGAGATTGCGTGGAGGCGGCCTGCAAGTTCGACCCCACAGAACAATCCCTCCGATTTTGCTACAGACGCAATGACTGCCTCATTGATATTCCAGTCAAAGTTAACTCGTGTTCCAATACTACTTTCGGAGATCTTGATGGATAAGTATCCGTTGAGTACACGGCACATGTGTAATGACACAGAACACATCTTGATCGCGCTCTTAACAGTGATTAACCTTGGATCGCGTTCGAGAAACTCGTTGGGGTAGTTCCCGTGCTTGGCAAGCACTCTCCCGAGGTTCCAACAGAACGCCTGCACAGGTCGCTTTCTCGCAAAACTATGAACCTGCACTGTCCTGCCGTGCAATACCTTTCTGCTTGCCACTGTTTTTGGATGATTCACCAACACCGTGTTCCTTGTTCAATATAATGTTACGACCCAAGCCCCGGATCCATCCCTCCAGAACCGGCGAGATTGCTGTGTTTGAACTGCAATGTCCCGTATCTTATATCTGACGCTCTGGCACCACTCGCCTGGTAGACTCTTTCCTGTCTTATCATTTCATCACACGATCCGAACGGAGAGACATTGCGTCAAGCGCATGTAAAGACGTCTCGGAGCGAGTCATCGGACTCCTTTAGCGGAGACCTTGCACTAGATGTAGTTGTCATACAACCTGATCATGGCGCGGACGAACACAGAACGAAGCGAGCCCTCGAGAGACAACATGTTCCATGTGTTGGTCCCGATATAGTCCACAAGCACTTTGATCCGGCCCATCTCGGACCAGGTCCCCCGCATACTACGTGGCCCACATCCGAACTCTCGCTGGCTGACATACAAAACTGTGACTACTGGTGTCAGCCTACGTGATCCGAGGCACGGAGCTGCGCGTAAGTGTTTGTGAAGTAGTTCTGATCATGCCATGCGCTGGACCGCTCGAGAGATGCGAAATCATCGTTGTCTTGCGACGCACTCAGGGATCGACAAGAGACGAGAGATACGACACTATTAATGTCCATATAATCATGGTCCAACGTGGGATCAGATACATGTATTACATTGAATCGCCTGGATCAACTCGTTGCATCGTGTGCACCTGAGCGAACACACAACATCCACGTAGGAAACGAGATCGAAAGAGTGGAGATGCCTGTTTGTTGTTGATGCTGATCGACCGTAAGTCTAACAATGGAGATGAAACGAACGTAACGCGCACCATTAGGTGGACTCCCCCGACCGAGGGTTGCGATGGATCGGTCGCTTGTTGCACCTAATAGGACGTGAGCTGGAGTAACGAGGCCCACCATCGGTAGGAAGAGACGCACTGGGTCTGCTTCCTTTGTATTCGCGGCACCGTGCCCT
>JAGTXK010000024.1:0-77964 GCA_019096195.1 Boletus sp. NGJ
CCTGTGTGCCCCTCGTCCCTCTTCCAACTTCTCACTCCGTCACCCATCCAATCGTGGATCTCGCCAACTGAATAAGCGTCAGAAGATGGCTTCAGTATTCCTTGATATTTCAGCAGCAGAAGTGGACGACGACGACGACCTCAATGAGAATGAAGACGATGAAGATGAAGGGAGGGCCTCAGTCAGTCAGAAGCCCCTTCCAAACTCATTCCAGATGTTCTTCCCAGTGGACAGGCAACTTATTCACAACAACTGGAGCATTTGTTCAAACGCTATCAGGAGCGGCAACTTCCCATATCACTGGATCCTGGCTCTTTGTGTCCACTTGAGCCCCATCATATGGTGATGCCTGGTATCATCATGCCACATCTATACATCATGAAGTTCCCAACAAGTAGGTTGTGTTTGCTTGCTATCTCAGATCTTATCTACTTTTCATTTTCAGGGAACATAGCAATATTCTGTCGCACCATCTTCGAAAATCGCGGGCTTCATTGCTGGAATATTACCAGCATTCCGAACAAGGTATATGTTGAGGTGACCAGTCCTCTTCACATTTGCAACACTTGCCCTCCGTCACACATGTCCACTATTTGGGGTATCTCCATCGTTCCAGATCATGACCACCCGTCCTTGGAAACATTGCCGCCCTTGATCTCACCATGTTCATGGGCTTGGGTGTTACAGGGTGCATATAGGAATGACATCACCTATGTTCTGTCCACAGATGGACCCACTTGTGAGGTACTTGTCATACTCTGTGGATGACCATACGACACCACCAGTGACAATGTTGAAGAACTCCAGGACATGTTCTGTCAAGAACAGAGACTATTTGATGAGGCTGCAGCCCGAGATGCAGGTTGCAAAATAATATTTTTTGATAGGGATGCAGGTATTCTCTGATGCAACAGAGAATCTTACCATCATGGTCTTCTGAGATGCATATTCAATATATCATCTCTTGAAGCCATCAAAACACCTCACCCCAATCGGATTGCTCTTCACGCAGAGGCTCAAGTCGACCCTGCCCTGATCAAGCAGACGCATTCCTCATTCTCTACAGCCTTCTGGAAAGCAGGTGACTACCTACATTTTAACAATGGTGAACTTGTGGAACAGATGTTGGCCATCATCTTGGTGGACCACGACCAGAGAGAAGTGATGGTGCAACCCTGTGTTGCTAATACTCCGGCTTGTACAGTATCTGTGGTCAGCATCCACTGCCTTTTCAGACAAGGTGACATCATGAAGGTTTTGGCTGGTGTCCATCATGGGTCCACAGGTACCATACTTACGCCATGTGAAGAATTGATGACTTTGCTTTTGGAAAACAAGGAAATAGTGAGTAATTCTTTTAAATAGTGTGCTTAATGTTGACAGTGTCCAGGTTGTGGTTCCCTCGATGTTCCTGGAGACACATCTTGCATTGCACATCTGGTCCCTCACTATATGTCATGCAGGTCTCGAAAGCAACCTATCGTATTCACCTCCACCCAAATTCAATGAGACGATGCAAGGTAATATTATAGATATCAAAACCGGGAAGCATCACAGTCTAAGAGGATACATGGAGAGCATTGAGGCTGATAGGTGGATTTGGGTGGTAGTACCCCTTGAAGAAGAATCCATTGCTGTTATCCTGCTTCATGATGATGTAAATATCAGCCTCCCCCAAGGCACCCTTTCCTATTCCACGAAAGGGGCCTTGATATTGCTGTTGGTGACACAGTCCAGATCCTTTGAGGACCATGGTATGGTACTATTGGGACTATGAGATCAGTCAATTTCCTGAAAGCAGAGGTCGAGATTGTTTCTGAGATGGATGGTCATCTGGTGAGTTTTTTTGCCTGACATTTTCTTTGGATTCTGCTCACAACATATAGTTCAATATTTCGATTTCTCTATGCATGAAAGTGGTGGAACATTCGTATTTCTGTGCCCCCATAGACCATGATGTTTGGATCATTGGCAGATATAAGAAAGGCATTCGAGCAACACTTCGTGCTGTAAATCATATGGAGAGTTTTGTCTCATTCCATGGTTATCATAATTTCAGAGTTGAGACCCGTCACTTGGTTACAGAGTAGGTCTCATGCTGTGATTTCTCTGACGGTACTCTTACTTACTCATTGCAGCCCAGAAAAGGTGTGCTGCTGGATGGAACCCCACTTCAAGGGGTACACCTGGCACAATTCAAGAGCCTAACTGCAAGGTCCTTTGTGTTCGAAGAACCAACATCCAGGAACAAAACCCCACCGCCTTCTCCTCAAGCATCCACAAGCGAAGGCATTTCTGATGCCTGGAAGATTATGCCTAGTGATCTGGAGCCATCCACTGCAGACAAAGGTAACTACAAAAATTAGATAGGCCTAGTGCTCATGTGCGTTTGTAGGTTCCATTGAGTGGGTTTTCAATGACCAATTCTGCAATTTCACCTGCCACCAACTGTGCTTCAATATCGGCATTGGCTACCAAGTAGGTAACTACTCTATGCAGGTCATGCGCACGACTTGTCTGGACCACTTTTCCAACTGCGATGGCCAAGCCCCTCCTGGATGTGTATCTCTTTCTGTGTCTGGCAACCACATAGGGGCTGTGATGGAATATCATCATGTTCCTGTGCATTTTCTGACCCTGGCAAGTCCAACCACCAAGGATCAGCTCATCCTTGTCCTGCAAGGTGACTGGAGAGGTTGCTTCTGTTGGGTCGTCAGATGGATCAGAAAGGAGAAGAAGGCAGTGGTCACCCCAATTGCAGTAGATCCATCCTCACCCAACAAAGTAACTGTATTTTCTGCTGAGGACATTTGTCTGGTCCTATCTATTTAATAAATTTGTTACTTTTATTACATGCCAACTTTGGAGACGATCATAACATTGTAAATCGCTATTGTAAAAAAATAATACAAGCTAATCCTTCACAATTGAGTCCGTTTAGGCAAGGGACAAGGTTGCATAGTGACAATGACAATAAACAGATGTATTCTCTCAGGCTGCTAATTGTTGAACGGTTTATAAATTGACGGATAAATGTCCAATGACTTTATAACCAAAAAGATGTCTACTGCATTTGCCCCCCATAACCCAACCACTTACAATAATGTTCTTCCAATCGACACCCTCTGATTTATATACCTTACAATTCAAGTTGTCTGGCCATCAGGATGCAATACTATGCATGAGGATATCGAGCAGCGGCAATCTATTGGCTAGTGGGGGTGTGTACAACATTTCAGTGGTTACAATGTTACTAACTAGACATAGGAATTGATGGATTGCATATCTGGGACCTGCAGCAATGAATACAGACTATGAAACCTAATCAAATGCGAAACCCTTGAGACTCCATCACATGCTTAGTGTGGCTCACCCACAAAGACAACATTCAAGAGACACTGTGCACGGGCACTGGGCTTGAATACATCATCTTGTGGAGGCAGCGGGCAGATTCGACAAGTGAATTTGATGAAGTCTGGTCAAGAAGAGTTGATACTGGACAAGAAATCATGACCCTCATGTGTGAATCATTTGAAGGCAACCCGCACATAATCACAGCTACCCATGATAAGCAGGTCCAGCTCTGGTCGCTAGATTCAAAGTATTATTTGACAAATATCTTCAGTGTTGAGCTCACATCTATGGTCCTGCAGGCTTCATGTTTCTGTGGGGGAGATGTTATGATATTTGGTATGTATGACAGGGAGATGTAAGTCACAAGGTCATTTAGGCAACAAAAACTAACAATCTTCGACAGCTACACACTTAGGGGCAAGGATGGTACACTACTTGGGTCTTACAGCACTGGTAGGATGATGTGAGTTCATCTAACTCCCATAGATTATCTAACTGACCAGAAACAAGTGGGGGAGCTGCAGTAGACAAGACCTGCACCTATGTTGTTATAGACAATGCTGTGGCTGGATACAGTCTACATCGTTTGGACGATGGAACATTCACTAGGACATATGATACCAAGCCCACGAAAACTTATCCTAAGCAGGTAGCATTCACAGAATGGGGTGACAAAATAGTTGGCGGAGGAGAGGATGGGAATGCGTACATTTTTCAGAAGGCCAGTGGAGTACTGCTCCAGGTATTACACCACTCCACCTTGGGACATGTTCAAACAATATTGGTAAGTTGTTTGTAACTCAACACATCGTCATCACTCACACAATGAAAGACTTATGAAGGAAGTACTTACTATCTTATAACTACAGCATCATCCTCTGGTAGCAAGCACAGTCCGAAAATCAGTATCTGGAAGAAACACATTCCCTCAGTGAAACAAGAGCCTCACAGTATCACTTCATGGACCATTTTTAGGACAGCCATGCAGATCCTAATTCATCTGTTGGCGATCAGCATGATTATGGTAATCACATTTAAAAAAATCGTACATTGCCTACTTCTGCACAGGCCAAAGCATCTTACAAAGGTCCAGTAGTGGTGCACCCCGCAAATTGCACGTATGAACAGCAGCTTCTGGAAAGCTTATCAAGTGGAAGTTGATTTTCACGCAGCACAGCTGACAAGTTGAAAGACACCATCGGATGGGGAAGATACACAGAAGGTGCCAATTCCTGAGGAATGGAAGAATGAAAACATAAATGGGGCCAGTGAGGGCAAAGTGGACTGGGCTAAGGGCTGAGAAAGAGAAACAGCATTACTACTCATTTGAATGAATCAATAGAATAAACCCATCTGTAGGACTTCATTGAACATTGACAACCAGTGCACTTAGAAGGATTGTGTTTTATTCATTCTAAATGCGTAAAGGGTAGAAAGAATGAAGCTGTTGCTATAAATGACAGGCTGAGTGTACCAACATGGACTTGTGGCAAATTCACACACTGACCAAGGGTTCATCACTGCATGACCTCCCTGCATGACCTCACATCACCCTACTGGGGCTTTGATAACTAATCATAAATACATGCCGCCACACCCTCCCAATGGCGATGGCAGGTGTCAGGCATCACATGGATGGTGTCCACCACCTTACTGAGTTTTTACTGAGCTTCTACTACTACATGGTTGTGGTTGCAGGTAAAGAAGGGAAAGCTTACCCAATTTGGAAAGCAGGTTGATATTGTGAATCAAACTTAGTCCGGGCAATGCTGCTCAGGTGTGGGATGCATGTGATGAGCAGCGTCACCCAGACTGAGTTTGATTCACAATACCAACCTGCTCTCCAAATCAGGTAAGCTTTTCCTTCTTTACCTGCAACCACAACCATCCATGTAGTAGTAGTAGACTCTGTAGAAAGTAAATTCAATGTAATTAAAGGTGGCAACCGTCTAAATGCTGAACATCCCAGCGCAACGCATCATCCATTGTTGTCATAGTGATGTGCCAATGTGCTGTACAATTGTGAGCCATTGCTATTTATTGTCACTACTTGATGTTTGGGTTAACATTGCTCAGCAGTCTTGTTGTCTATCGTCATCCCATCCTGGCACAGCATGTCGTCCATCGCTGTAGTGATCAGTCTTGTTGTCTATTGTTGCACTCTGTCCTCTATTATATTAGGGCAATAATGTTAGTTATCATTGTAAGCATTATCTCCATTCATTGTATTGTACCTTGACACTAAATAGCATATAGTCCAAATCATCCCCTTGGAGATGGAGATTTATGGCGGTAGCCTCTAATGTGAGCGATGTTCTGTCGCTACTCAAATTGGTACATTTCACACTAAATACATTTCTCATCGTGATTACACATTCAGTCCTACCATGCATCCTATGAGCTTCATTCTTCTGCTGCCAATACTTCGATGATGTATACTTCAATTGAAGTTGGATAAGATCGAAGACTGGCCAGCAGTTTTCAAAGTCGGCTAGGTCAGGGAAATGTGCCAACACCTGCATTGTGTAGATGAGACTCTGCTCAAATGCCAACTGGTACACTAACCTTGCATATGACTTCATCTAATGCTTTTCGGTTCTGCAGACTTCTACACTTTGTTATATTGAGGTGCCGCTTCACCCCCTTGTTTATAAACCTCTGTCCCATAGGTTGCATCAATTCTCCATCACTTAATTCATAAGCTCTTACCTTGAGGTCCTTGAATCCTTCCTCTCCCCAATCTAGCTTTTCTTCTTCCAGATTATACATGCCTCACCCTGGTCTTCCTGCTTCTCCAATCAGCTTAGATATCTTTCTGCTTTTGGCCTGATCATCCTCAGATTCTAAGAATGATAGACTAGATTCTGATGGTGTTGGAGACTGTTTTAATTGCAATCGCTGATAGTCTGTGGACTGTCTCTCAGGCACTACCTCTATGGGAACCGTCTCGAATTGAGCTACTTTGGATTGGCGATGGCCCTGCAGAGGAGTCGGAGTATTTGGTCATTTGCTAGTTGACCAGGGAGGCACTATCAGTGTCTTGGAAGTGAGCATTTCTTTGGTTGCACAGACAGTGATTGGCATAGTAGGCTGATAGAGCATCTCAGCTTGGTAGGAGAGGAGTGGCATTGGCAGGGGATTGTTGGATACATTGTAGAAAGGTGGCACTGGGTTCAATTTGGATATAGTCATCTGGGTAATATGATGTGGGACAGAGGCAAGGCGATATCACTTTATCACCAATACCTACAGAAGGGTGATTGACAATACCATCAGCACAGTGACCATGATAATTGTGTGATTGACAATAGGCCATCAGCATGGCGACCATATAATTGTTGCACATTGTTGCCTCCCAATCAGGCCAGGCCAGCATACAATTAAGCATCCTATTATGGCAATGATAATAACTATTCATTTTGTTTGCATCTCATTTAAAGCATATGTTTCACCTTCTTTCTTCTCAGCAACAAATCTATTAACCATGGGCAATACACATAGTCATCACATGAAGAACTCTTCTCAGGCAAGTTGAAGAGTTTCAGCTAATGTCTTGGTTCTGACTCTCCTTAGATTTAGCAAGTGCCGGACACTTGCATTGATAATTGCTCTGACCTGATTACCAGTTCCAATTTAACTCTGAAGTGCAAAGCCGTCAATTATGAAGAGGTTCCCCCTCCAGCAAAAAAGAGGGTTAGTACCCCACCTCTGTTCTGTCGTCTTTTCTCATTGATCATCACTCTAGCATTGCAAAGCTTCTGCCAGCATGTTTCCCAACCCAATCACCCCTTCCACTTTACCTCTGAAGTGCAAAACTGTCAATGATGATAAGATTTCCCTTCAAGCAAAAAAAAGAGTTAGTGCTCCACTAACCCCTCCATTCTGTCATCCTTGCTCATCAATCATCGCTCTAGCATTGCGATAGCACTCAAAATGTGGCTCCCATCAGCACGTCTCCCAACCCAATTACCCCTTCCACTTTACCTCTGAAGCGTGAAGCTGTCGATGATGAACAGGTTCCTCCTCCAGCAAAAAAGAGAGTCAGTACCCCTCCTCTGTTCTGTTGTCCTTGCTCATTGATCATTACTCTAGCATTGTGATAGCCCCCCAAATGTGGCTTCCATCAGCATGTCTCCAAACCTAATTACCCCTTCCACTTTATCTCTGAAGCGCAAACCCGCCGATAATGAAAAGATTCCCTTTCCAGCCAAAAAGAGGGTCAGTACCCCTCTTCTATTCTGTTGTCCCTTCTCATTGATAATTACTCTAGTATTGTGAGGCTTCTGCCAGCATGTCTCCCAACCCGATCACCCCTTCCACTTTACCTCTGAAGTGCAAACCCACTGATGATGATGATGAGATTCCCCTTCAAGCAAAAAATATAGTTAGTACCCCACTAACACCTCTGTTCTGCTGTCATCCTTGCTCATGTGAATTACAGCCTTTGCATAGGCACAATACATTGTTTGTAGGTCTCCTCCCCCCCTCCCCTTCATCGAAGGGAAGTTGCCCAAGTATGAGCAGCAAATGCCAACATTTTACCATAAGGCACCTATTCCTTCATCTTTCATTTTTATCGTAATATCTGCCATAGGAATGTTTTCTTTGGTGCTTGCCTGTTGAGATACTTTTGGAAATTTTTGAAGAACTTCCCAAAGAGACCATGTGCACACTTTCTCAAGTTTGCCACCAGTTGCAGGACATCATTGTGCTTCCATATTTCTCTCTAGTAGAATTCCGGCCCCTTGAAGACTCCAATGGATGGCTGGAAGTGGAGGATAAGCAGTGTGGTGCGCTTTTTCTCTGGTGATGAACAAGCACTTTTGTACTGCCAAAGATTTTATGGTTCATGGCCTCATCACAGATGACTGATCGTCACCTCAAGGCGTTAAATTTCTTCCTTTTATCCTTGGAATCCCTCGGACCTCTTGAGCGGATATATTTTTCTTTGTATACAGGTCCTGTTCAGGATTCCCCAGCGCTCCAGAATCTCCTCAAAAATATCCAAGCATTGGAGTGCAAGCAACTCGCCTGCTATGGCATCAGGCGGACAGGTACCAAATCATATATCAATGGTCATAGCTCTCCCAGGTGCACCTTACTCGAGGTCCTTCATATACATTCCCCCCTTCTCTTTGGATCATTTTCAGTCTTGTCTACTCTGAGAGCACTATGGAGTGCATCCATCAGAGAACTTTCTCTCACAAATACCACTCTCACACCCAATGAATGGTCTATGCTGCTCCACACCCTTTCCCTACCACAGCTTTCAACACTTATGCTAGGCAACTCATGCCCTGTTCATACCTTGGTCGATTTTCTGAAGAGGCACAGGGTGGAGGAGCTTCGGGTTTCCAGCTATGGGACACGCTCAGGTGTCATCATTGAACCTTTGAGGCAGGACTGCCTCTGAACAAACCGCCTCTGAACAACCCTTCTGACATTGACATCATTGGACGGTTCACCTGCTGTGGTGATCAGATTGTTATGTCTTATTGACATTTCTTATCCTTTCCAGCTCGTCATTCAATTGAATCACCTGTGGAACCAGCAACATCTCTGCTCCACAGTACTGGATTGTATGGAGCATCTCCAGGATCTCCAGGAGCTGCAGGTCAATGTTCCTGTTAGCATTGAAGCTCTCTCAGCATATGCTGAGAGCGATAGTATCCAAACTTGCTCTGCAAGGGAAGTCACATTGAGAGCATGGCCACCTCAGGAGAGGGGTAACTCTGAAGTGCTTGTACGTCATATTATGCCTTTCCCTCCCGGCTTCACTCTAACATTACACCCAGGCATATTGTGCACCTTGGCTATGCACATTTCCACGCATAGAAAAAGTTGAGCTACACACTAGTAGCATGTGGACTGACGAAGAGCTTCAAAGTGTTTTCTCTGCCTTTACCTCAGTGGGAGGTCAGGACATCAAAATCAGGAGGCAAAAGTGTTTTTTGTAACTGTGTGTATGCAATCAATGTATCAATCAATGTATTATATGGATATGGACCTAGCTATGATGATACCATGAATGTAATATAAGGTAATATACAGGTAGTATGGACCAGGACCAACCAAAGTCTTTCCAACATATAGCATGCCCTGTGTGATGGTTGAACTGCAGGATTTGTTGGAGTGAGTGTCATCACAGATGACCTTCAAGGCAATCTCCAAGCAATCAGAAATCAAGCCTTCAGATGCTGCAAGAGGCAAAGTCGAGGACAGGAGAGATACTGCAAACAGGCAAGTGATGGAATGGGTGCATAGCTTTGATGTGAGGTTAGGGGAATGGGTCGACCTGCCAAAGCATCGGACAACTGGCAGTGAAGGATTTGAAGGGGGAAATACTGGCTCCAGTAAGTGACCTGGGACAATAGTGAGGGTGGTCAGTATATGATAGGTATCTTCAAGTCGATGGTGCTAGATGAATTACCATGATGGTGAAGGCATATTAGGGGTGGTGGGAGTGGTGGGAGTCATGTACACTGCCAAAGAATTTTGGGAGGGGGAAATACTGACTTTGGAATACCTCTGCCCATACAACAGTGAAGGACTTGTGGTGACAGTGTAGATTTCTTTGTCAACAGCAAGATGACAGTCGGTGGGCAATGACAACAGAACATTGCCAATCACTGTGACGACGGGCAATGTGCTGCACCAGGATGTTCAGCTTTTGATTACATTGAATTTACTCTCTGCAGAGTCTACTACTACTACATGGATGGTTGTGGTTGCAGATAAAGAAGGGAAAGCTTACCCAATATGGAGAGCAGGTTGATATTGTGAATCGAACTCAGTCTGTGCACGTGATGAGTGGCATTGCCCAGACTGAGTTCAATTCACAATATCAACCTGCTCTCCAAATCAGATAAGCTTTCCCTTCTTTACCCGCAACCACAATCATGTAGTAGTAGAAGCTCAGTAGGGCAGTGGATGCCACAATCATCTACATCAACAATGTAATGTATCATGTAGTACTAGCATAGTCAAGGCCGGCTGTAATCAAGCTGCTTGTATACATGTGAGGAACAAAGTCATCAATGTTGTGAGGCTTGTTATTCGAGCCTTGTCCAACTTTAATTCATAGGCCTTGTCTCTTCTGGGTGAGTTGTTTGACCTGGTTCTATCCCATAAAAACAGTGATCATTTAATTTCCTTGCCTGGTTACCCTATGGATCATGCCTGCCCGTGATCAGCATTACCACTGTTTCTGTTCAGCTTGTTGTGATCTTGACAAGAATAGAGTTGCCAGGAACTCCGCAGGTAGGAGCCAGCTGGAACAATATAGGAGTGTCCATCTTCGCAAATCGGTAACTCCTGAGCGTCAGCCTTCCAAGAATGTGTGTAGTGTGGCCATGGCAGACCCCGCTGAGTGTGGTAGCTTGTCAATACCTGCATCTCGCCTGCTAATCCCCCAGCTGGAAGTAAAATAATCCCACTCTGTTTGCTGTTCCCATCTAATAGCCACCCTCTAGCCTGATCTGGACTCCCTCGCTGCATCTCTTTTTTCCACAACATTGCATGACAATGGCCCTGATCTAGACTTGCAGCCTAGCAAATTATGGGCTTCTCACAAGGAATACCAAGCCTCCCATAATCCCAGGGATTTTCCACTACCAAATCTGGCTGACCTTGCCAGTGCTGTCAGTTGGATGACCCTGTCAAACAAGTACTAATCCATGCTGCCTGCAATCCCCAACAGTACTGATATTCGTCCCATAATAGTGCACGCAATCTAGACCATTTCTCTACAGCATCAGAAATCCAAGCCCCTTCTCAATGCAGCTCCCTCCCTGCAAATACTAACATATCTGTGGAATGGTGATGAGTGTTTGTTCCTGAAGGCTGGGTAGTTACTGAGGTAATTGCAGTGTCAGCGGAAAATTGGACAAGTGGAAAAAAAATCATCGTACAGTGATTGCCCACAGGTGCTTGGATCAAATCGAACTCCGGATACAGCATCTTGGTCAACAACTGGTCACCTCTGCCCCAAACAACTTGCACTCAGAGTTGGTGGCCATTCAGAATGCCTTAGCCAATGTCAAGCGGCAAGCTCCCTCAGTTAAGATGCAAAAGGAAGAGCTATGCACGGTGTGTTTTTCGCTAGAGAGTCGCATTGACGAAGTGGACCAATCAAGAACTGACGGTCCAGTTGAGTATGACTCTGGTAAGTGTCTTTGAAACAACAGACAGTTCGAATTTGTACTCAATGCCATTTTGTTAACCCATCATTTTGACCACCCTGTTGATCGCTGTGACAAAATTGCACAGGTTTCACTTTTCCTTGCTGTTGTGAGTGTGACTGTCATATCCCATGTAATTCGACAAGTCCAACTCTGGCACTCTGTCCATAACTCTGGCACGTTCTCCCTCAGAGTACGTCCTCATACCCTCGGACTTGTAACACCCTCACTATAGTATTTATACTTCTCCTTTCGTACATAACCTATGCTTCTTCATCTGTCCTAGTCCTGCCTTATAGTTGTCTCCGACCCAGTGTCTGTCTCGCTTAGGAGCACTGCTCCGGCGAGGTCCCATCTCTGTCCTGTTACTCATTATGCCTTATGAACTCTGTTACTAATACCTTCATTCCGATCATATATAGACCCTTTGTACTACTCCTGTAAAGTCAGTTGGAATATCAACTCTGAACACTCCTCCTATCTCCTGTCCAAGTCTCGATGACTCACTCCGACCCTCTGCTCGACTTGATATTTGACTACGTTGAGTCCAAATCTCTGATCCTCCTATGTCTTCAAAATCCGGGACATCAGACTTGAGCAAGGGCGCACCACATAAGGTGAAGCCAAGTCCCGACACCCTCAAGTAACTCCGGTCCTTCAGAGTTTCATCAGAGTTGTCTGTTCTTAACAGTGACCCTGTTTGGCATCAGTCGTGCATGTGGAGACTTTTTCCTCAGGATTATATCACTCATCCTCAGCTTGGCATTCAAACTAGTCAGCTCACAAGCCAAAACCATTTGCGATTGCACCCTCATACAAATTCCTAAGATCGTGAAGACAGCATTGTCCCGATTCAACCTTGAAGGTCACACCACCACATATGTGGTTTGTCCACACTATAACTACACTCACAAGCCCTCCTGCAATGGGGGCTCCAATCCCACCTATCCCCTCTGTTGCACCAATAAACTCTGACTAGAGGGTAAAGCCTATGACACTATTCTTGTGTGCAATCCAAATGACAGTTGTAAAATTCCCATTAGATCTTTCATCTATCACCATTTTCACGACTACTTGGCTGGGTTGTTGGCGAAAAAACCAGGACTAGAAATTCTGATGGATAATCATTGCGATGAACTTGCAAAAGTTGCCAAGAAACCAGTGCCTGCTGCTGTGAAAGATGTGTGGGATGCTGAGTTTTTACACACCTTCACTGGACTGTGTGGTGGTCAGTTGTTCATTGATCGTGGCGATGAAGGCCATTTTTTGTTCTTCTTGAATGTAGATTTTTTCAACATGGAGGGAAACCTCCAATGCAATGCAACAACCTCCTGTGGCATCATACTGTATCATGTGCCTGTTTAAACCTACCCATGGATATTCACTACAAACCAGAGAATATATACATTGCTGGCATCATTCTAGGCCAGCATGAACCCTCAGGAGACGAACTCAATTTCTTTCAGGACCCTTTAATTGGTGATATGGTAGAAAGTTGGGACAGGGGCGTGTGTTTTTCTCACACTGCCTCAGGAGGTCAGTCTCGTATCACACATTCTGCTATTGCTTGTGTCATCTGTGATCTTTCAGTGGTGAGGAAAACTGCTCAATTGAGTGCTGCCACTAGCCATTTCTATTGTAGTGCTTGTCACTGTTTTCACTTGTCGACTCTCGGCAGGACGGACACAGGCTCTTCCCAATGGACATTTCGTGACAAGGACACCTTGTGCTGTCATGCAGAGGTTTACAGGGCCGCTTCCTCTGCTGAGTGCCGCAAATTGTTCGTTCAATATGGTGTTCAGTGGGCATCACTTTGGCGTCTTCCATACTAGGACCCAGCCAAACAATTGGTTATTGACTTTATGCACTGTTTGCTCGAGGGACTAGCCCAAGGTCACTTTCGTGAATTTCTAGGGCTTACCACCACTATCACAGCCAAAGCGCAGGCTGATTCAGACTTGTATCCAGTGTTCACTGATGATTTCCACTGCTCTGCATTGGCTGAGACAGAACTCAGTATGAGCAACCAAAAACACATCAAGAGCATTTATTTGTTACTTCTCAGTGCCATGGATAATCCTAGAGATGGCGAGGAGGATCTGTGCATCAAGCAACATTTTGCTGCCTTAGAACGAAAGCTGGCTATGAAGAATGTAACCTCTCTAAAATTTGTGGCCAAGGGGCTTAAGTTGTCACTGTCACACAGACAGGGAAGAGTGTATAAAGGCCATTGGATTAAGACGCTCGTTGAATGGGTGGGTACACTACTACTGTTACTTCTGATGTACATTTAACATTTATTCAGCAAAACACGAAGCCCATGAATGCCCCCCTGAAGATCCAGATATCCACTCCATCTATAATGCAGCATATCCAACAAGTTATCACCGAAACAGATATACCCTCTTGGCTGAGGTTGGTTCCTCGTAACTTTGGTGAGACACGAGCAGAAACTCTGAAGGCTGATGAATGGCAAACTATGACAACAGTCTTTCTGCCGCTGGCACTCATCAGCCTGTGGGGTGAAGGGTCGGCACATCCATCAAAGGAGGTGGCAGATCACCTGCAACGTGTTCTCGACCACACTATGCTTCTTGTCTCAGCAGTTCAAATTGCTTGCTATCAGGTCATGACAGCATCTCGGATGACAGCATATCAAACCTGTATCACATCATGGTTAGCTAATTTAAAACAGGTTTTGCCAGATGCTCCCTTCTGCCTAAACGGGCATATGGTGTGCCATATTTATGACTACCTCAAGCTTTTCGGACCTGTTCGCTCTTGGTGGTGTTTCCTATTTGAGCGCCTCATTGGTCAGCTGCAATGCTTCCCGACCAACCATAAATTTGGTTTGTTGAAAAAGTAACTTTGACTCTCATGTACTGACAATCTACAGGCAAACTTGAAGAGATGATCTTACAGTCCTTCATTCAAGGAGCTAGGCTTCGTGGCTGGCTTTCCCGATCTGATTGCCTGCCTGCTATCAGGGAATGCCTAGCGCTGTTCAATAAGCATGTAAACAGTGATACCCATGAGCTCACAAGCACATTTGCCATACCAAATGCTGTTGGTGATAAGCAGCAGCAGTCTATCCCCTGTGACCTTGTCCCTCACACTTCCCACAGTTGTGTCAAGTTCTATGCCCGTTATCAGTTCGGTGGGATGCTCTTCAGTTGCCATTCCACTCATACTGGCAATAGTCTGGTAATGTTCTACCCATCAGGCAGCAGTACTTTGATTCCTGGCTGTATCAAATATATCTTTCAAGACAACTGTCAAATCCGATTTACTATTTAGTGTCAGTTCCCTGCTGATCTGGACACTGTTGATCCTTTCCAACACTTTTCTTACTTCCCAGCGCATTTGTACTCTAAAGATCTGGACTCTAATCTCGAGATAATTCATCCAGCAGCAGTGGTATCACACTTTGCTTAATGGTGCTTTTCTGCTGACCATGTAGTTGTTTTGACATTGACAAAGGTATGTTGTCCATCACACTCATATCAATCTACTAATTCCTGCTAACTCAGGACTAATCATGAAACTAGCTACCGAGTTGTATCCAAGTACTACAATTACAATAAATTTGCCTCCTTTGCTGAGAGAAATGTAGTGACTTTTGCTGCTCCCGCGTCTGAAGGGATTGTTGGGCCATCCGATATTGCACCTTTGGTGGCATACATGACTCCCCTATATGACTCCCCCACCCCTGATATGCCTTCACCATTATACTCAACATTTAGGAACCATCGAAGGGCTATCAACCCCATTTGACATTGCTCATTGCTCTGGGGGATGATGGCACTCTGGGCACTCCACTGCCTGCTTAGTGGACAGCCAGTGCCTGTTATCTGCCCATATGGTGCCCACCATGTTGCCCGATAACTTTTTGACCTTTTAAAATATAAAGTTTCATAAATTACTTATAAGCTGACCAAAATTATATATTCTATAGTTCGTGAACCTCTTCTATCTTAGATAATGTTAAGTGAATCTCAAAATATAACATTTTGTGGCACAGGACATGCTTTCGGATAAGATAAGCTTGTCATGAAAATTATGGCATCCATAGATGTTATTATTTTCTATTTCCTTATGTGATACTGAGAAGTTTCATAATAACTTGCAGTATTATGTGATCCCTCAGAATATAAGATTACCTACTCCTCCAAAATAGTTACCCAAAATATTTAATAATCTAATTACATTTTGCAATGTATTCTCAGGCACCTTTAATGTTGAAAGTCCCAGTGTGTAATGATAATGCTGCATACATCAGTAAAATTACAGCCTGCTTTATTTGGCTTAATTGACTTAAAATATGCTTAAAGTGCACTAAGCACTGAAAGCCAGCCAATTTCATAAGACGCTCAACTCAGTTTCTACTAATTGTCTTAGTGATCTCGCACAACTAATAATCAAATGAAAAGATGGCATTAGTAGTATAGGCCAGTTAGATACAAAATGTGATTACTTAATGGTATGAGCGGTCATAAAACAAGAGGGGGAAAATGACCAACCAAGAAGAAAAGAAGGAAAGGAAAAGGGTAAGGAAACATGGCTTAAACAAGAAAAAAAGGATGCATGCAAGGATTTGCTGACATGGTAATAAAAAAAGGCCAAAGGGGAGGAGAGTGATGCCTAGGGAAACAGTCATTATTGCACATACTAGATCTGCCATTAAGCTACTTACTGTGTCAATGAAATGCAAAGAGATCTTCAAACTTATCATTGCTGGATGAGTCAAATGAACCTGAGGGAACCCTGACAACAGTTAGTCTTTGAATTGGTGTAAGGTAGCACTGGGTGGTTGCACCCCAGATTCTGTTGTTGAACTCATACTGGGTTCCTTTAGGGATGTATGGCGACCATGCATCCACTGACTCTGCTGGTTGGAACTTAACAGTGTTGTTTGCAACTAATGTAAGAACTCGGGCAAGCTATTACATTAGTAAAAACAGGACTAACTGTTCAGTGCTGGACAGTACTGGACAGTAACATAGTGCTCATAGTGAGGGTCCAACTGGATAGTGGTTTGATAGTACTATGACAGTGTCTCATAGTCTGTTCATAGTGTGGCCATAGTCTGTCATAGTATTCTAATAGTACTTTCATAGTGTCTCATAGTATGGTCATAGTGATGCCATAGTATATATAGTGCTTCCATAGTGGCTTAGCAATTCTAATTCTCAATCTAATTCTAATCCAATTTCAAGCCAATTCTAATTTCAAATCCAATCAAATATTAATTCTACTAGTTCTAATTCTAATTTTAATTCTAATTTTAATCCTAATCCTAATCCTAATCCTAATCCTAATTCTAATTCTAATCCCAGTTCCAATCCCAATCCTAATGATTTACAAGGTAAAGTATTGACTTCATGTAATGAGTAGAGAAGGATAAAATTAAGAAACAAGAGAGTGTGGGAAAGTTTTTGAAGTCTGGCTTGTTTATATAAGAATGGTGGCACAAACATTGGCAAACAATGTCCGCTTTTTTAACACTAAGTGTGGGAAAATGGACTTGGATATTTTTTGAATGTAGGTCTACACTTTTACTACACTTTTACTACACTTTGGTGTGTACTTTTGATACACTTTTGATACACTTTGTTTGCTACACTAAGGAGAGACATTTTATTATTATGTGAAAGAGATGAACACTTATGGGTCAAGGATGGCTGGCTGCTTCCATTTCTGGCCAGCAGTACTCCCAGGCTTGACAGCCTCCTCTTGATTGCCAGCATGATTATCTACAAACCCAGCACATATCATGTCAGCTCGTATGATTTAAACCAGGATGAGTAATAGGCTTATCTAGCCAGTCATTGAGGAGCTGGCTGCCAATAAGAGTTGGATTGTCCTCAAAAGTAATGGCCACTTCGTCCACATTTCCACCATCTTCTAACTGTCCCATTTCTAGGCCAGATGGAAAGCCCCCTGTCTGGCTGCCCTCAATTTCCTGTGAGGCTCCTTCAACTTGTGATGAGGCCTTGTGGACAATGCATAGCCATGGCCTGGCCTGCAGAGGGTGAGTATGAACATGTTCTTCATGTTGCACTGACTGATTGACTATATCAGTGAGGTGGTTGATGCCCCATTCCAATGCAGCCTGCTGTGCCAACTGCTCTTGCTCAGCTCGCTTGTTGTTTGCTTGTTTTTGCTCTGAGGTGCATTGCTTTTGAATACTTTCTAGCACAACATGACCAGAATGCTGGTTAGCATTTTTAGCACGAGTAACAGGGCAGGACAACATTTCAACAGCAACAAGTGAGGATGTTGGTTGTGCGAGTGAAGAGAGAGTTGAAAAATTGTGTATGTAAACTTAACGGTTGCATGTGTCATACAGTCTAGAACAACTCTAACTACTGTGATATAGAAGGACTGGGGCGTCAATGTCAACATTTTGGTTGTTCTGCTCATCTTTTGTTTTTACCAAGTCAACTCAGATCATATTTCAGCTATTCACTCATCACTTTCCTCGTGCCAATATTTGCCAATTCATTGCACCAGACATCTTTCATCAGCTGGTGAAGGGAACATTCAAGGATCACCTCATTGAATGGGTTGAGAAATTTCTTGAGCACAGGTATGAAAATCTGGCGCAAAGAATTGGTTGGCTGATATTGACTGCCAGTGAGTCTTTTTGACATAACTTGCATTTGATCATTAAATCATTGAGTCGTGGCATTCTATTTCAGTATCTCTGTTGTTCCTCCCTTTCTGGGACTGAGGTAATTCCCAGATGGTTGGAGCTTCAGCCAATGGACCGGAAACGATTCCAAAGCATTAATGAAGATCAGTAGTGTATTTGATTTCTTTCCTTTCCCCCACTTGTTAATGCTCAAAGTAATAGGTCTATCTACCTGTCCTTGAGGGTCATGTATTAAGCAATATCGTGCGGACAATTCACGCACTCCTTGAATTCTGTTACATTGTCCAGCATAATTTTATTCATGAGAAGTCCTTTTATAAGTTAAGGGATGCACTTACATGTTTCCATTGATATTGTGAAGTTTTCTGGGATACTGGAGTTCGCACTGGTTTCTCTCTTCTCCATCAGCACTCTCTTACCCATTACGAGTTGCTGATTCATCTCTTTGGTGCTCCAAACAGTGTATCCACATCCATAATGGAATCAAAGCATATTACCACTGTCAAAAAGCCTTGGTGCTGTTCAAGCAAGAACAATGCCCTTGGACAGATGTTACAGATAAATCAGCATTTGTCACAGCTAGCTGCTGCTCATGCCGACTTTGAGGCACACAGTATATTGATGCCATCAACACAATATGGTATATATCAATGACACCTCTATACTGTCAACTTGCTAACTGAGAACTTCTATAGCTGTTACTGATATCCTATTGACAGCTGGCATGACCTCGCTCACACAGAACTCAGTGTGGGAGGAGGACACTGAATCTGATGAAGATGAGGTCCCTATTCCAGCACACAAATCCCTCAGACTAGCTCATTCAGACATTAAGCTTGCTCAAGTACCAGGTAAGCCTGCTGGCAACATTTATCTATTTATACATGATGATTTGTTACTTATCTCGATTGCAAGCTCATGGCCATGCAAAGACCATGGTGGCTCTCTCCATTGAGCTTGGCATACCACATCTCTCAGTCCTCATCAGACAGTTTCTATCACAGCAGCTTGAGTCCGACTTGCTCTTTGCCTCCACCCTTCATTGCACTTAACTCCTAGATTCCATCAGAATCAAAATTTTCCATTCCACCACCATTATTTTTGTGGCCCTCAGTGATGCAAGCAGAGTCAATGGCCTCCACCAAGAGTAGATCCATGCCAACCCATTTTGGCAGGGTGGTGCATCACGATATAACTGCATGCTTGTCAGCACAGATGCTTCCTTTGATGGCATGTTGAGCATGGAAGTTGCACGTGTTTTTTTTTTTTTTTTTTTTCATTTGTGTATACTAATGGTAAAGTGTACTCTTGCACACTCATCCACTGGTTTGACCAGCTTGCAGATGAGCCAGATGAGCTTACAGGGATGTGGATGGTCACACCATCCTTCCTCAACAGCCATGCAAAACACCTCATTGTCATTTCTGTTGAAAGCATCGTCCATAATACCCATCTCATTCCTATTTTCAGTACTGAGTATGTCCCTGAGCATGTAACCTGTGAGAATTCTTTAGATTTATATGCAGTTTTTATGTTAATTGCTTCTCAGACCACCACATGTTTGAACTGGTTTCTTAGCATACCTAGCAGCTATACATGTCTAATTGACTAAATGTACTAACTTGCATGTTCATGAATTTGTAAAAGTCCAATAAGAAGCTAAAGACTAACAGGACCTCAGCTATTGGACTTGATTGACTTGCAGTACTAACATTATGGCAAATCATATTAAACATGGCAAGTATAATACAAGCCAAATAAAGCACGCTGTAATTTTACTGATGCAAGCAGAGAATGGTCGGTTACACAGCTCAGTGGAAATCCCCCTTCTGAATGAGAAGGTCAAATACACATCTGAGACTGACCCGAGTATACCTACAATCACTGTCAACAATGTCATCCACCGCTCTCTCATTGACATCATCAAGTCTGTTTTCAAAGACAGCATCTCTTTGACTTTTCACATGACTCCGTTTGAACAATTCTGGAAAACCACAGACAAATGTATACTCAAGATATACTCTGAAGCTTGCTCAGCTCCAGCCATGCTTGACTTCTATAAGGAGATCAATGTCCTTCCAAGGGCACCAGGGGATGACTATGAATGAGTGGTGGTGTCACTAATTCTCTGGTCTGATGCAATGCAACTTGCCAACTTCAGTGATGCTTCCCTCTGGCCCATCTATCTATTTTTCAGAAACCAGTCAAAATACACATGCAGCAAGCCAACAGCAGCCGCATGTCATCATGTTGCCTATATTCCAACAGTGTGTATTTTCATGCTTATGATTATGCCATAATGTTAGTACTGCAAGTCAATCAAGTCCAATAGCTGAGGTCCTGTTAGTCTTTAGCTTCTTATTGGACTTTTACAAATTCATGAACATGCAAGTTAGTACATTTAGTCAATTAGACATGTATAGCTGCTAGGTATGCTAAGAAACCAGTTCAAACATGTGGTGGTCTGAGAAGCAATTAACATAAAAACTGCATATAAATCTAAAGAATTCTCACAGGTTACATGCTCAGGGACATACTCAGTACTGAAAATAGGAATGAGATGGGTATTATGGACGATGCTTTCAACAGAAATGACAATGAGGTGTTTTGCATGGCTGTTGAGGAAGGATGGTGTGACCATCCACATCCCTGTAAGCTCATCTGGCTCATCTGCAAGCTGGTCAAACCAGTGGATGAGTGTGCAAGAGTACACTTTACCATTAGTATACACAAATGAAAAAAAAAAAAAAAAAAAACACGTGCAACTTCCATGCTCAACATGCCATCAAAGGAAGCATCTGTGCTGACAAGCATGCAGTTATATCGTGATGCACCACCCTGCCAAAATGGGTTGGCATGGATCTACTCTTGGTGGAGGCCATTGACTCTGCTTGCATCACTGAGGGCCACAAAAATAATGGTGGTGGAATGGAAAATTTTGATTCTGATGGAATCTAGGAGTTAAGTGCAATGAAGGGTGGAGGCAAAGAGCAAGTCGGACTCAAGCTGCTGTGATAGAAACTGTCCGATGAGGACTGAGAGATGTGGTATGCCAAGCTCAATGGAGAGAGCCACCATGGTCTTTGCATGGCCATGAGCTTGCAATCGAGATAAGTAACAAATCATCATGTATAAATAGATAAATGTTGCCAGCAGGCTTACCTGGTACTTGAGCAAGCTTAATGTCTGAATGAGCTAGTCTGAGGGATTTGTGTGCTGGAATAGGGACCTCATCTTCATCAGATTCAGTGTCCTCCTCCCACACTGAGTTCTGTGTGAGCGAGGTCATGCCAGCTGTCAATAGGATATCAGTAACAGCTATAGAAGTTCTCAGTTAGCAAGTTGACAGTATAGAGGTGTCATTGATATATACCATATTGTGTTGATGGCATCAATATACTGTGTGCCTCAAAGTCGGCATGAGCAGCAGCTAGCTGTGACAAATGCTGATTTATCTGTAACATCTGTCCAAGGGCATTGTTCTTGCTTGAACAGCACCAAGGCTTTTTGACAGTGGTAATATGCTTTGATTCCATTATGGATGTGGATACACTGTTTGGAGCACCAAAGAGATGAATCAGCAACTCGTAATGGGTAAGAGAGTGCTGATGGAGAAGAGAGAAACCAGTGCGAACTCCAGTATCCCAGAAAACTTCACAATATCAATGGAAACATGTAAGTGCATCCCTTAACTTATAAAAGGACTTCTCATGAATAAAATTATGCTGGACAATGTAACAGAATTCAAGGAGTGCGTGAATTGTCCGCACGATATTGCTTAATACATGACCCTCAAGGACAGGTAGATAGACCTATTACTTTGAGCATTAACAAGTGGGGGAAAGGAAAGAAATCAAATACACTACTGATCTTCATTAATGCTTTGGAATCGTTTCCGGTCCATTGGCTGAAGCTCCAACCATCTGGGAATTACCTCAGTCCCAGAAAGGGAGGAACAACAGAGATACTGAAATAGAATGCCACGACTCAATGATTTAATGATCAAATGCAAGTTATGTCAAAAAGACTCACTGGCAGTCAATATCAGCCAACCAATTCTTTGCGCCAGATTTTCATACCTGTGCTCAAGAAATTTCTCAACCCATTCAATGAGGTGATCCTTGAATGTTCCCTTCACCAGCTGATGAAAGATGTCTGGTGCAATGAATTGGCAAATATTGGCACGAGGAAAGTGATGAGTGAATAGCTGAAATATGATCTGAGTTGACTTGGTAAAAACAAAAGATGAGCAGAACAACCAAAATGTTGACATTGACGCCCCAGTCCTTCTATATCACAGTAGTTAGAGTTGTTCTAGACTGTATGACACATGCAACCGTTAAGTTTACATACACAATTTTTCAACTCTCTCTTCACTCGCACAACCAACATCCTCACTTGTTGCTGTTGAAATGTTGTCCTGCCCTGTTACTCGTGCTAAAAATGCTAACCAGCATTCTGGTCATGTTGTGCTAGAAAGTATTCAAAAGCAATGCACCTCAGAGCAAAAACAAGCAAACAACAAGCGAGCTGAGCAAGAGCAGTTGGCACAGCAGGCTGCATTGGAATGGGGCATCAACCACCTCACTGATATAGTCAATCAGTCAGTGCAACATGAAGAACATGTTCATACTCACCCTCTGCAGGCCAGGCCATGGCTATGCATTGTCCACAAGGCCTCATCACAAGTTGAAGGAGCCTCACAGGAAATTGAGGGCAGCCAGACAGGGGGCTTTCCATCTGGCCTAGAAATGGGACAGTTAGAAGATGGTGGAAATGTGGACGAAGTGGCCATTACTTTTGAGGACAATCCAACTCTTATTGGCAGCCAGCTCCTCAATGACTGGCTAGATAAGCCTATTACTCATCCTGGTTTAAATCATACGAGCTGACATGATATGTGCTGGGTTTGTAGATAATCATGCTGGCAATCAAGAGGAGGCTGTCAAGCCTGGGAGTACTGCTGGCCAGAAATGGAAGCAGCCAGCCATCCTTGACCCATAAGTGTTCATCTCTTTCACATAATAATAAAATGTCTCTCCTTAGTGTAGCAAACAAAGTGTATCAAAAGTGTATCAAAAGTACACACCAAAGTGTAGTAAAAGTGTAGTAAAAGTGTAGACCTACATTCAAAAAATATCCAAGTCCATTTTCCCACACTTAGTGTTAAAAAAGCGGACATTGTTTGCCAATGTTTGTGCCACCATTCTTATATAAACAAGCCAGACTTCAAAAACTTTCCCATACTCTCTTGTTTCTTAATTTTATCCTTCTCTACTCATTACATGAAGTCAATACTTTACCTTGTAAATCATTAGGATTGGGATTGGAACTGGGATTAGAATTAGAATTAGGATTAGGATTAGGATTAGGATTAGGATTAGGATTAAAATTAGAATTAAAATTAGAATTAGAACTAGTAGAATTAATATTTGATTGGATTTGAAATTAGAATTGGCTTGAAATTGGATTAGAATTAGATTGAGAATTAGAATTGCTAAGCCACTATGGAAGCACTATATATACTATGGCATCACTATGACCATACTATGAGACACTATGAAAGTACTATTAGAATACTATGACAGACTATGGCCACACTATGAACAGACTATGAGACACTGTCATAGTACTATCAAACCACTATCCAGTTGGACCCTCACTATGAGCACTATGTTACTGTCCAGTACTGTCCAGCACTGAACAGTTAGTCCTGTTTTTACTAATGTAATAGCTTGCCCGAGTTCTTACATTAGTTGCAAACAACACTGTTAAGTTCCAACCAGCAGAGTCAGTGGATGCATGGTCGCCATACATCCCTAAAGGAACCCAGTATGAGTTCAACAACAGAATCTGGGGTGCAACCACCCAGTGCTACCTTACACCAATTCAAAGACTAACCAACAAGCAATTTGATTTAATCATGGCATTAGTACAGTATTAGCCAAAGGAAGAATATTTCTAACTTGAGCTGATGGCACTGGCAGCCGAGAGCATTGATCAAGAGTCAGAGCATCCACAGCAATGCTAAGACTATTTTCTGCATCAGGGATGATGGTGGGCTGTGTTGGATAAACTTGGAACAGGCCCAAGCTATCAGGTTCTGTGGAATACTGAGCAGGGGGAAGTGGACTATGTCATGAATGGGATGGACTGGCAGGCAAGGATGGGGGTGGCACTTGACAAAGACCAACCAATTTGCCAAGTAGAAAATCAGTGTAACATGCAGATAAGTGGATCTGACTTCCTGAGTGAACAGAGACAACAACAGGTGTATCTTGTGTGTTGGATGGGTCTGCAACATTCTAACTGGGCTAACAAAATTGTGTTAGTCTCTATTCATTTGAAGAATTGTCGAGATTGTACTTCAACAATGTGTCCATTGTTGTTGAAGTCATTGATATCCATTATAATCACTGGTGAAGTCCCTTGGACATCTTGTAGACCAGCTGGCCCAGAACTTGGAGATGAGAAATGTCTATGTGAGCGCTTTCGCTTCTTATTCTTCCAATGCTTTTGCTCCAGATGATGATGCTTGGAAAAAAGATCAGACATGAATTCTTTACTTGCTGTACACTGAGACTCATGAGAGCTCAGTGACCATTCACTTTGGAATGTTCTGCTGCATTCAAGGCATGATAGGTCATCCATTATTGCAGTAAGGAGGGTGAGGGAGCTTCAGGAAATGACTCAAACTTGGTAACTTCAAAATACGAGGCTTTTTTATATTCCGACAATGGCAGCATACACAAAATAGTAAAGATCTAGCCTAGAAAACACAGGTTAGTTATTTGAAGATGCATCTGGGCTTCTGCAACTTACTAAAATGTCCAGCAGTGTCTAGTGTGTAACAACACACAGTGACTGAATTTGACAGAGAGGGATTGCACATGCTGGGGTGATTGTAGAATTTTCCCACAACTCATAAGGCCACATATGAGGCTGATCACATCTTGATCTTGAACCCTATTCATCCACCCATGGCCATGCCCTCCAACAGCTGAAAATATGCATGTTCCCTGGATTCTGATTCTGATTTAATAGATAAACATGCCAAGAGACAGACTCCAGAAACTGAAGACCAAGTTCAGTCTACAAAACAGAAGGAATATCTTGAGAACATGTAAGTATCCAGATTTATTGACATGATCCTGATACCAAAAATGCAATACATCCAGCCCACAGAAAGTGCTTGAATAAAGTAAATGAGCCTATCAAATGCTCATTCACCTTGCATCTGGCCTCAAAACACTTATACTGTAAATAACCCTTCAAAATTGAAGGAATGCAGGAATGTCATCAGCAAGGTGAGTATATGTGCATACACTCACTTGCTTGACTACTGATCATTGCTACAGATGAATAAGGCCATTAAATCAATGTGTGCTAATGACTCTGCCCATCTCAGATGACAACCAGAATAATCACCCCAAAACCAACCAATCAACATCAATGACATGTTACGACCCACCCTGCAGCGATACAGTAACCTCCAAAACTGTTACAATGTCTAACCCTGAGATGGTGTGTGCAGCACACCACAAACACCCATGGACATTACACTTCACTTTGGTGGGAACAAACAAAGTACACACTCTTGGCTACAATCCAGCCTCTGGATCATGGAGTTATGTTCTTTTCAAAACAGCAATACAATTGCAATAGTTTTGCATCTTTTAGTAGAGAATGTACAATCTTGTTGAAATATCATCATAAGTGGCAATGTTTGGTTATACAAACAAGGATACACATATAAATATTATGTCTGAGTTTGAAATAGTTCACACACTTCTTTATTTCCAACCACATCATCATGAGATCCATCTCTTCTACTTAGAAAAACACCATTCTATTGCTGCCACCACTGGTCTCTATGCTTCTACCATATCCAGGCTCCACTCCAAAGAGCATTCTGAGCTTCAGAAATCTGTTGGAGGTTGCCCATCCAAGCTTTCTCCTACCAATCTTTATTATGCCATCTGTCTCATTTCATCTAGAAAGGCAGAAAATGCTGTCCAGGTGACCAAGGCTCTCACCAATGTGGCAATGTGGTTAACCAACCCCTCTCTACCACCACAGTACACTGGCACTTGAGAAAAACTGGTATGAAGGCTGTGGTGAAGTCTAAATGCCCCCTTCTATCAGCTAGGCATCACAAGGCTTGCTTGTACTTTGCCTATGCTTATAAGAATTGGATTATAGAGGAATGGAAGAAGGTAGTATGGTCTGATAAGACTAAAATCAATCACCTAGGGTCAGATGGGTGAAAATGGGTCTGGAAAAAAGCAGATGAAGGGCTTAATGATAGATTGGTTGAAGGGACCTTGAAGTTTGGAGGAGGTTCTCTCATGATGTGGGGGTGTATGACTTGGTAGAGAGTTGGCTATGCTGTCAAGATTTGATGATAGGATGGATGGAGACCTTTATCTTCAGATTTTAAAGGATGAGCTGCTAAATACTCTGTAGTATTATGGTCTAGATTCTTCTAACATGATCTTTCAGCAAGATAATGACTCCAAGCATACTTGCAAAAAGGTGAAAGAGTGGCTTGGAAAGTAGGATTTTGGGACTATGATATGGCCAGCACACTCTCCTGACCTCAACCCCATTGAACACCTCTGGGGTCACCTAAAAAGAAGACTAGTAGATCAAAAACATCCTCCTAGTGGAATTCATAAGTTATGAGAGAGTGTGTATGTGGAATGGGAGGGGATACTACTTGAGGAGTGTCAGACATTAATTGAAAGCATGCTTAAGAGGGTTGAGGCAGTGCTCAAGACAAAAGGAGGCTATACCAAATGATCTACAGAGCTTTTGTCAACAAAAACCAAGTATTCTGCCTTATATAAACCAATCCTAGCAAGATAATCCAGCTGTTTTTCTGCAGACTGTTCTATTGCAACAGATGTGACCTAGAAATATAAAAATCAGTCATCAGACTCATCACAAATGTTGATACAAAAAAAGAAAACTTTTTTCATTGTGAGTCCTGTTCTGTGAAGTGTCCTTCAAACAGTTGCATGTGAGACATTGACACCACAAGAGATAGCAAGCATCTTCTGCAATTTGTCCAAGTACAGATCAGGGGTCTTGCTGATGGTCCCCAGAAGAAACTAGTACATACAATCATTGGTTAGTAGCTATTGTATCATAAACAGACTAATTGCCAGTGTGATCATACCTCAACATTGGTACCACTAAGGTGCCTATTGTGTTTTCATTCTTGTTGAGTTGTTGTTCTATTGCCAGGATTTGGAACCATCCCTATGCATGAAAATATGAGAGAACATGTTTAACAGTGCAAGTTGAGATATTGAGGCACATAGCAATCTGTTCAAGATCGAGAAGCCTGAGGTTTGATATTCATACTATGGCCCATTGGATGTCCAGAGAAGTCTGTTTGCCTCATGGCATATCTGTGATGAGGTTTCAAGCCCTGTATCACAAGAAGAAACACAATATTGACACCAGACATACTGTGATCAGAAATCCCAGAATTCCAGAATTTTGAGTTTTCAAAACTTGTTTTTTTTTGTCACCGGTCAATATGGAACCTGTTCTCTGGCCCCCTCTGAGTTGAATGGTATGGTTTTTGTTGAATTCTGGCTGTGCATTGAGGTGCAATGCTTGCCTGAAGACAAAATATGTTTTTTTACATAATATTCCCATGGGATCAAGTCATGTGAAAATTACAGTAAGGCCTGTGAAGCATGGCAATGCACTAAAACGTTCCCAGCTAAACCATTTGGCATGCTCCCCAAACCTTATTCCCAATTGCAACTGGCAGTATACAGTATCTCAGTTGACCTCATTACTTCCCTATCCCTCAGCCACAGACACAACTCTATTGTTGTCATCATTGATTGCCACTCCAAAATGATATGGATCATGCCCACAAATACAGAAATCACATTGGAGGGTCTTGCCAGACTTTACAGAGATCATGTTTGGAGGGACTTTGATTTACCAGAACAAATCATCAGTGATTGGGGGGTTCAATTCATCTCCAACTTTGTGAACGACCTCAATGACCTTCTTGGAATTCACACCAGTGTATTGACTGTGTACCACCCACAGACCAATGGCCAGATGGAGTGTATCAATCAAGAAATCAAGCAATACTTACATCTCTTCATTAATTATCATCAATCTGACTGGTCAAATTGGCTTGCTGTAGCTGAGTTCAGCTACAACAACAAGGTTCAAATATTGACTGGCTATTTCCCATTCTTCCTCAACTATGGCCAGCATCCCTGAAAGGGATTTGAACTCCATGTTCACATTCATGTGGAAAGTGCAGAAACCTTCACTACACACATGCAAACTATCCGAGAAGATGCCAATTCTACCCTAGCTAAAGCTGCTGCGGATATGAAGAGATATTATGATTGTGAAATGCCCCCAATTACCTATCTGGAGACAAGGTGTGGTTAGAGTCTACTAACATCAAGTCCCAACAGCCTTCAAAAAAACATGATGACCACCATCTTGGACCTTTTACAGTGCTTGATAAGGTCAGACTGTGAGCCTATCAACTCTAACTACCATCTTCGTGGATGACTCATTCTGTTTCCACACATCCTTACTCTGGCCCTATCACCCCCCAATTTCATCCCTCCAGAAGACCCAGACCACCCCTGCCAGTCAATTTTGGAGATCATGTAGAGCTTAAAGTGGAAGAGATATTGGACCATCATCTTCAAAGAGGAAAAGATGAATACTTGGTAAAGTGGAAGGGTCCACCACACAAAGAAAATACTTAGGAACCCCAAGGCCATTTGGAAGGTGAACACGGGGTTAACATCAAGTTCTGGGATTTCCTTGATCACCACCATCTCGTATCCATGCCTTCTTAGATTCATTGAATCACCCCCTGCTCAATCAAAATCTATGGCTGAGATGTCAACCTGTTTTTTTATGTGTCAGAAGATTGGATCAACAAGGACATTGATCTTGGAAAAGGGGGTACTGTTGTGAGTTCATCTTGTCATCTGGTTTTGTCATCATAGCCTGGCCCCTTCTCTAATCTGTCATCTGCCATCATGATTCGTCATAGCTAGGACTTGTATATAGACAGGTTAGGAGTATCTAGGGGTTCCCCAAGTCTGTCCTCCTCAGTCTATAGTCACTCCCATTGTTCAAGGCTGCCTATGATATTTAGCTCATTCTTCAGTCAGTGCATTTGCTGAGATCAGAGCCTGACAGCCTTGAGGAATAGTCAATATCCAAGGCCCTTCCCAGCGAAAGTCAAGTGCTTGAGGCTTCCTGTAGTAACATATATTGGCATCTTGTGGCACATGTCACAGTACAAGATATGATGAGTGCTGATAGTATCTGAATTAGGCACTTGGATTGGTCCAGTGACTTGGTCTCTGCAGGCAATTTGTCACCAGGTACAAGTGAGCTCACATTTCATGCTCACCCCAGTATTAAATGTGGGTCATGCATGTCGTGGAGTGGGGCACTACCAATTTTAAAGGCTGGCAAAGCCCCATTCGGAGTTGATGAGGTTGGGGCACATTGCCTTGAATGGAAACTTGCGATGGTGTAAGGCCCAAAGTGATGAACAACACATCCCTTGGGCCTGTTCATGACTGGACTGCAGTAGGTGAGCCCTCCTTTAGGTCCTTGGCCAACTTTGAAACTGGGTACTGCCAAGTTGAAAGGGAGGTCTGCGGAGAGTCTTTGAGATAAAAAGGTTTTTAAGTTGATGGCCACTGCCACAGAATGCAGACCAACATAATAAGATAGTGTACTGTGCATAATAAACCTGGCTTGTTCAACATGTCCAATCATGACCTATACCAATCTCGATCGCAATGACACTTCAGGTCAGTGTGGCCTTGGTACTCAATTGCGACAGCTCTAAATGTTGTTCTGTTATGTAGAGAGGCATGAATGTAGTTACAAAATGTAGTCTTTGACCAAGTGAACCTGAAAGTGGTGCAATCTTTCTTTTCTCCACACCACTTCATTCATCTATGGCCCGCCTTCCTCAGAGCTGAACTCTGTGCTGGTTTTTCACTTCTTTATCCAGCCTTTTGCTCGCTGAGCAACACACACATTCCTTACCATCCCATTCCACCCCAGCACTAGTCTGAAAGTCCCATCGCCATGATCAATCCCAACCTCAAAATCATCCCGGACTTTGCCAGCCCAGAATTTGACATTATCCACCAAGGGCTATGCCTAGGCTACCAAGAGGATGACCAGCAGGCCATCAAATGCCTGGTAAATGCATGGCAAATCAACAAAGACACTCATATTGTAGCCTGGAACACACAAAGGGAAGTGGAAGCCAGGGAAGCTAAGGAGGTCGAGGTAGCCTGCAGAGCACAAGAAGAAAAAGAGAAAAGACTAGCCAGGGAGGAAGCTGAACATGAGCAACAGGAATCTGACAAGAAGAAAGCCAAGATGAACTCATTCATGTAGGACACATCAGCTCCTGACATCGTCATTCACCCCTCCTCCCAGTACGCGCTGCAGAAACTAAGTACCTTTGACTATGTTGAACTATGGTACTGTACTTCACCCTTTCTGGCAGAATAGATGTAGCAAAGCACTCCAGCAAGTCACAAGCTGACAGCACATTCAGCATCTCCAGGGTTGACAATCATCTCACTGTTCACTCCATTGCCTCAGTCAGAGCTTCACACAATGTCCTTTCAGACCACAACCTATCCTTCCCAGAGTTCCTCAAAGCAAAGAACTTCTTTCTCAACCATGCCAGAAAAGCTGAATGGTCAATTGAGCACCTTGACTCCCTAGCAAAGTTTTTCTAGCTGCTAGAAACTCACCCAATGACCCAGCTGCCCCTAGGGCAAGAGATCAATCCTAACCTACGCCTCACACGTCCACCTAGACTGGCACCAAGAGCTCAAAGCCAGTCATAGCTATGATATCTCCATCATCAACCAGCATCTAATACATGCCATAGTAGACAAAGTCAAAGCACTCAACAATGAACTCATCAAGGCCAAGGTAAGCTCATTCCAAAACCCATTGGTTCACCACTCACTTCCATTCATTACATATGCCAACCTTCCTATAATCACCTCCAACCTCACACTCTCACAAACCCTCCCACAACCGTGCCCGGTTAAAATCCCCCCCCACCTGGTGCAGCACTGTGAACAATGTCCCACCACTGCCCCACACTCATAGATGCTAGACTCCCTTGGCAGGTCTGAGTCTTCATCGGGTTGCCTGGGACAAGGAACGTGCTCATTCCAGCCATGCTCTGAGTGCCAGAGCCACAGGCACAACCATACCTCATGTTCTCACTTCCCAGGCCCAACCAGAGACTGGCGCATGCAGGGTAACTCCCCTGACCCCTTTCACAATCAACATTAGAAGATCCCGTCTTGATCGCAATCATGCTCCCCTAAACCAGCAGCATGCAATCGACCCAGAAGCAAGGGCAGCAAATCCGCCTGTCCCAAATACCTTGGGTGGTTTCCACACAATGTGCAAAACTGCAACAATGAAGAGTTTTGGGATGGATCCCCCACACAATGTCACCACAACACAGACAGTCACCTCATCAATCCCCAGGGTCAAACCATCTGCAGTGACTGGCAATGACCCCTTGGTTGCCACCTCAAACACTCAGCCATCCATGAGTGCTCTAGCTGTGGAGATGGGAGACATGGAGCCTAGAACTGTGCTAAAGCTCAGAAAAACTAGAGCTCTAACACCCTATATTCCTGAGGCTTGGGAGCATCACCTCCACATCCATAATCTCATACATAGATATCCATCTATATCTGATGGCCTTCGCCAGGGCTTTCATGCCAATCTCCCCAACCTAACTTTATCATTCACCCCCCCTAATAATTCCTTAATTGAGGTGTATGCTGATATTTTCAAAGAGATCATAAATAAGGAGTTCATCAAAGGGTGCTACATCAGCCCCTTTGACCTAACAACCATAGAAAACATCCTTGGCCCAATCCAAATGGCCCTGCTCTCCCTTATACCCAAACCTGGCAAACCAGGCAAATTCCATCTGGTCCAAAACCTATCATTTTCATATAATCCCACCTCACCCAACATATCATCAGTTAATTCACCTGTAGATCCTGACCTCTTCCCAACCCATTACAGTACCTTTCACATAATGTCCTCTCTTATATCACATCTACCACCGGGATCTGAGGTGGCAGTCTGGGATGTAGCTGAGGCCTATCAAACCATTCCATCCCACCCTTCCCAATGGCCTTCACTTGTCATCTGATTATTCAGAAACAAATTCACCATTGACACCTCCCTCTGCTTCGACTTCGCCCCTTCAGAAGGCATCTATGGAAAGCTTGGGGAAGCTGGTGCTGACATAATGAGACACATTGGCATCGGTCCCATCACCAGATGGATAGATAACCACACCTTCTGGCATACAACCACCTGCGTGCATTATTAGCTAAACAAATCAATGACAAAGGGGAATACATTACTAAGGGTGGTTGTTCATGGTTCACCGGGAGCAAACTCCCCAATGACAAAACAGAGGAATTTGATGAGGACATGACATGCCCCCTCAAAGACCTCATGTAGACCTCCCTCCATTCTGCATCTGACCTAGAATTCTGTTACAACCTGAGTGACATCAACAGCATATCAGACCAACTTGGCATACCTTGGAAACTCTCTAAAGATGTCCCCTTTACACCCCAACCCATGTTCATAGGCCTAATCTGGAACCTGCCCACACGTACCATCACCCTTACTGAAGCCAAGCATCAGAAATGCATCAATGCCATCGCCAACTAGGAGGAGAAGTGCACCCACACACTAGACAAAGTATAAAAGCTACATGGCAAACTATTCCATGCATCAATCATATTTCCAGCCGGTCGGACCTATTTCATCAATCTCAAAGCAATGCTAGAAATCATTGGCAATAACCCCTTCATGTCCAGAATACCCCCCCATGCAACCTCAGGAGATATAAGCTGGTGGAAAAACACACTTAGCACCCTCCTGCTTCCATCAATTCCACTTCCTGGCCTTCAGCAGATGCATGACTTCCATGCCTTTTCAGATGCCAGCTCAACCAGAATCAGCATCACCATCGGTGAACAATGGTGCACTTGGCACCTTAAAACTGGTTGGCATGCTGATGGCCGCAATATCGAATGGGTGGAGAGCATCAGATTCGAGCTCCTCGTCCACACAATCATCAACACTTGTCCCCCCACCTTCATTTCAAGGTTTTCAGAGACAACAGCAGTGTGGTTGAAGGATGGGCAAGCGGCTGTAGCAGAAACAGGAGGGTCAATGATGTCTTCAAATGCATACACTCAATTCTATAGGACTCTGGATGTGAAGTCATCACACAGTACATCCCCAGCACTGAAAACCCCACTGATGGCTCCTCCCACAGTATATATGCCCCCTCATATCTTCTCCTTTCAAGAATCTCCATTTCCCCTGCCCTCCTACCCTTCGTCAGAGATCATAACATCCACACTACCAGCACACCCAGCCCACTCCTCCTCAATACTGGTGCTAGCCCTTCGTGTGGGACAAACAAACCACCCTAATACCACAACCCTCCCCTGGTAACCCCACCCCTAGTGCAAACCCACAGCTATCCAGGAAGCAGCGGTCAACCCCAACCTGGCCCTCCATCCCTCCCTGCTGCATCCAGCATGCAAGGCTAAAGACCACCTGGTGCTATGGCTGCCCATCAAACCACGCAACACACCCAACTCTCAGACTATACTATTGAGTGCAGACATCAATCAGATATACAAAGTTATCTTGCATGCATGGGCAGACAGCACAAAGGAAACCTATGGATCAGGACTTCTGGTTTTCCACATTTTCTGCAATAGCAAAGGCATACCAGAATCCCAGCAAGTGCCTGTTCAGGCCCCCATCATCGCCATCTTCATATCAACCCTTGCAGGCTCATACTCAGGCAGCGTGGTCATAAATTATGTGAGCGGCATCCGAGCCTGGCACACTATCCACAGGCTTGAATGGTCCCTCAACAACAACAAGATCAACACCCTCCTGAAAGCAGCCTCATCCCTAGCCCCTCCCCAATCCAAAAGAGCCCCATGTGAGCCCTACACCATTGAGATGCTCATATCCATCTGGAGCAACCTTAACATCGCATCCCTGCTTCATACAGCCACTTTCACCTGCCTCACAACAGCCTTTTATGCAACAGCACGCACAGGCAAACTCACTGTCAAAACACACCACTTCTTTAATCCCCTAGTACATGTCAAACCCTCCAATGTCACAATACAACATGACCACTAGGGCAACTCAGTCACCGACTTTCACCTCCCAAGAATGAAGTCAGCCACAGCCAGAGAGAACATCAGCTGGGCCAAACAAGACAGTCCATCAGATCCACACACCACACTTGAAAATCACATGGCAGTGAACCTTCCCCCTCTCAATGGCCCACTATTTGCCTATAGACATGGCAAAAACCACCTCCCCCTCACTTGAAGCAAATTCGTATCTATTCTCACCTCCATGCTGAAAGCTTCCAGAAAACCACCACTGCCATCACAAAAGTTCAAGAAATTAGACATAGCCAGATAATGTAAGAAATGATTATGTTATTAGATGTCGGCTGTGTCGTCATTGTCGGGTATATCATGCTTGCAATGGGTGTCATTGTGCAATCTTAGAAAGCTCAATTTCTGATAGACTTCATAATATATGACAGTGTATTAAATTATGATGCTCAGCAAGATATTCTGACACTTATTTTCATGCAGATACATGTATACATGTCATGATTTGCATTAATCGTTATGAGACAACATGCAAAAGAATGATATTACAGGCAGCTATAGCATCAGGATGACTTGGCACGATGCCTCTGGGGTGTGACTGCATTCCAAGAAATTCGCAGAATGTGGGATGGGTAGAAAGTGAGGTGATGATGATTGCACTGGATTGAAATGGTCAGCATTTGCACTGGCAGCACTGCAGCTTGAAGGATTCCCTAGTAGGTCTACGCACTCAATAGTAATGTGGAGAAGATCAGAATGATGATTAATAGCACACCCACCTAAGCTGTTTTTTTTTTTTCCTTTTGCTACGACTGCTCTGCTGCTGCTTGTGATGCTCAGTTTCATCTTCCTTGTCACTTGGGATTGCCCTACTTTTTCCCTTTCCCTTCTTTTTAGCTCAGGACTTGCTATTGGTGTTCTCGGTGTCCTTAGGCATCTCTTCATTGATATCGATCTCAGACAAGTTGCTGAGAACAGTTGGTCCATGTTTGGAAGAGCCAGCTGCCTGATAATTATAAGTGGCTGCTGAGAGATCATTGGTTGAAGTCAAAGCCAAAGCCTTGTTGGTACTTGATGAACAGCTATAGTCCCACTGGTGTGGAGGGGAGTTTAGAGGAGGGGTAGCGGTGCAAGGACTGCGATCTGCAACTTGAGCACAAGGTGCCTCTGAAGAGCTATTGGAGGGTACTCGTGTTGCGGTGCCAACATGTCCAACACCTTAAGCCCACAACTTTGCAAGGAATGTCACAGTAGAACTGCCAGAAGCAACTCCTGTGTGGTCATTGAGCTTGTCCCTAAAGTCAGCTTTCTGACCTTTCTCATCTTTGAACAGCAATCTCAATTGGAAAATTGTGGTCAAATAATAATAGCAATAGTATGAGAATACAGACTCACGTGTTGTAGTGCTTGAAAAGTGCAGTCCTCCACTCTATTTCAGCACAGTTCTCAATGATCTCCATGATGGTATAATAAAAATCACAGTAACTGAAGGCACCATCAGTCTCTCCCCACCTACTCTTCGAACTGATCCTGAAGCGAGCCTGAAGTATGACACAAAGTCAGATCATAGCCATTGCTTTGCAAATCTAGGGATGGGGGCCTATCTGCACACATCCATATGTGATGTGTGCCACTTCAACTTTCTCCATCTTGTAAAGATCCACATTACAGGCACGTGTACCATGTGAGTTGTCACCAAGGCTGGTTAAGGGACCAGTATAGATGTGGCAAATGATCTAGATGGGTTACTAAGTTGAATACCAAGCAGAAAAGAAAGCAGCCTATATGTTCTAAGAAGAATCCTTGAAACATCCCTTTGAACATGTTGTCGTCATCAAAGTTTTGTCCAATCTCTTCCCACAAGAATGCTGGGAGATTGCTTGCTGATATATCAATCTTACTGCTTAAGAGCTTTTGGTGAGTTCTGGTCAGACCCATCATATTTAGTTGCATACTGATTGTATCTGGACAGAGGCTTACTTCTCGGCATCCATATGAAACTCATTGATGGCAGTGATAAGGCACAAAAAATGAGCCAAAATGGGGTGGTTGAGACCCCACTGGGACTTGGAACTCCCTGGGTATATCAGAGGTGATAGCAATGCCACCAGGGGGTTTTCTGCTGCATAATACCCCACCTTATCCTTCAGTCTTGCTGAGTTGTCAGCACGTGTTAACTTCACAGCTTTCTTCATCTATAAATGTGTCATTTAAAGGTTATTTGAGACAATGTATACACATATACACACCTTTTGGACTACTTTCCTAAGTTCTTGTAACTGAGAAGCATCATCAATCAACAACTTGAGACCAGGTGTAAGGGAAAGGAGGATATTGTATGCTTGTCTGGACTGTTCAATCGATTTCAGTGAACTGTATCTAAGGTTAGCAATAGACATGATGACAGCAAATAATACATGCAGTTGAGCTAGATACTCCTTGTGTCGATTGCGGTCTGTCTCGTCTTCCTCGAGATCGCTGCTCTCCTTCTGTCTAAGGCACAACATTACCCTGATTACCTTTTTGATGTTGCAGAACATGTCGACACATTAAGTTACTGCATGTGCAGCAGCCATATAGTCGTTATAATCAATGGTAGACTGTTTGGAGTTACTAGAAGTGTCTTAATCGCTATCGGAATTCTTGAACTCCATATCTTCTACATTCCATCTTCTGCATACATTTAGCAGTAAGATAGTACCAACATGTCAAGAGGCTTACTTTGAGTGTTTGGGTGGCTTCCAGAAATGTTTTTTGACTTGCTTTTCAGGCATGTGCTCTGATTCCTCATAGTTGGTGTGCTTTTTGCTATAGGCTGGCATTGTGGTGGTCTGATCAAAATGAGCACAGGCCCATGAGCATAATAGTGCATGCTTACCACATGACTAGATTATCCCAATTTGAAAACAGTCTCAGCATGGTAGCGTGTCAGTTCTCTACCCTTTACCACCAAGTATGCTGCACCACAAAATTGCCATTGGACTGAGGTGAGTCCATTGAGACCTCATGGCATCCATAAGAGGCTTATCCATGTTGGTTTTTGTAGATTATATGAATTAAAATATACATTTTGAGTATGATATAACCCCACTGACATTGCTCTCAAATGAAAATTGTTTTCACAACCTCTTACTTCGTTCTCAGTCAGATATGGACAATATGGTTTGCATCAGATGCAACAAGAGGTTTAAAACTGAATGCTCATTGAGTGCTCATGAAGTTCGGTGTGAGGCAAGTAAGGTGCTAACATCTAATCTCCTTGCCAAGCATCACTGCCTGGAGAAGGCTCATAGTAAGAAGAAATGCAAGTGATTATCCTCACCATCAGGGTCTGGGTCCTCCAGCTCTAAGGATGAGACTGAGTCAGAGCATGCTGAAATTCCAGTGGATATGGTAGATGGCTTTCTCACTGCACAAGATGAAGTATGTGTCATTCATAATATGAATCTTTTTTTTTTTCAACATGTCTTAGATGGAGGAAATTCCTCAGGCCAGTCCATCTGTCATTTCTTCACCACCAGTTCTGTTGGCACATTCTAGATGATGCATTCACTTGCCTGCACGCTACACAGATTTCCTACCTGGCAACTTTACTGGCCTTCGTCAAGCTATGCATCCACCTTCGGAGGCTCCATCCTCACCTGGACTTGCACATCCGGGCCCTCCACCTCACCTAACTCTATACCAAACAGAACCTGATGCTATGAGTCTTTTTTGTGTCTATCCCACACTTCCGACACTGATTCCTAATGTCGATGCAGATCTTACAGCTGTTGTTGATGCCCCCACTCTTGAGCAGCACTGTCACATTCGATCATCCTTGCAGCATCTCGGTGGTCTGACTATGTCAGCTGGCATCACCTCAGAAAATCTATACTTTGTGTTTAGCAGTCCCACAGCTGGCCTCCTCATGTGCTGGCAATATTCAGGTTCAACATCAAAGTTGATCTCAGAGCTCAACTGGCTGTGGTCCTATATCAAGGACCCTCTCTTCAACCCTGCCAATAAAAGGATCTTCTTCCATGATAGGGAATGGAGACATCTTAACAAGTATTTGATGACTGAGTCCAATCCATTCCGTGCAGAGCATGGTTGGCTATGGAGTTTGGTCAAGATACCACTCATCAAGGAGAAGGTCAAGTACAGCTCCAAAGATGATCCAGGAATACCAACTATCACCATCGAGGTTACCCATCGTTCCCTCACCAATATTATTAGATCCGTGTTCAAGAATGACCTCTCCCCCACATCTCATGTGACACCATTCAAACAGTGTTGGAGAGCTGCTGACAACCATGTTCTCAATGTATATTCAAAAGCCTACACATCCCCTACAATGCTCGATGTACACGAGGAAATTAATGCCCTTCCAAGAGAAGCCAGCAATGACTTCAAACGTGTCATTGCATTGCTAATGTTATGGTCTTGATGCAACACAGCTGTCCAACTTTGGTGATGTGTCCCTCTGGCTAGTCTATCTTTTCTTTGGGAACGAGTCAAAGTATACCCAAGGAAAGCCAAGTGCAGGAGTGTGTCATCATGTTGTGTATATTCCAATGGTATGTACTAGCTCCTCGAGGAATGTTATAGCATGCCGCTTAACCATTCTATAGCTACCTGATGATTTTCAAGACACTTATATTGAGGTCTATGGAGAGCCCTCAATGGACAATGTATATACCCATTGCAAGCAGGAACTAATGCAAGCCATCTGGAAGTTCTTCTTGGATGACGAATTTGTAAAGGCATACAAGTTTGGGGTCCTGATTACGTGCACTAATAGCATTGTCAGATGTGTCTTTCCATGGTTTTTTTCCTATTCCATAGATTATCCTGAAAAGTAATGTACTGGTTTTGTTTACATGGCAGGTCAGTTACTGATCTGAAGTTGTTCTTCAGGGTACCTTTATCATGTATTAAATTCTTGGGCAAGTGCCCTTGTCCTTGCTGTCTTGTGAAGAAAGCCAACACTCCAAACATGGGAAGAGACTCTAACATGGATATCCAGCTGATGAAGCTGCAATCCAATGACAAGGAGTATCAACAGAAAGTCAATAAAGTGCAGAAGCTTATTTTCAGGCAAGGTAAGGGGGTGAATAGTAACTATGTTGCCAAGTACACTCAAGCTGAATCCCTCACACCTACTTGAGTACATCCTAATCTTCATGTCCAAAATTGTCCTAATGATATAATAGAATGCATTCACTGAGTGACTATCTGACACCAATGCAACATTCAATTTCTTCTTCTTATTTATTGTTGATCTGCTCCATGAGTTTGAACTGGAGTATGGAAAGCAATATTTACGCATTTAATATGAATTCTGCATGCCGCTGCAGGCACAGCAGTTCAGGAACTGAACTGGCGGCATGTACACTGATAGATATATTGTTGTATATGGTATCTAACACATCATTATTGGAAAAGAGATATCGAAGAGTACCAACATTTGATTATGGGACAATAAGAAGGTTTCATAAGAATCGTTAGCCATGAAGAGGCTTGCTGCATGTGACTTTGAAGACCTTCTACAGATATGTCTATCAACATAGTGGCATGATAAGCACAAATTGAAGCACTACATACAGTGCACTATTTCTGTATTTGAAGGCCTACTTCCTGCTCTACACAACACAATCATTCTAGACCTTCTATTAAATTTGGTGACACGGCATGCATTCACCAAGCTTCAAATGCATATTGACGACACACACTCTTTCTTTGACATAGCGACTACCTCTCTTAGCAGAGCGGTGCACAAATTTCAGAAAACCACATGCTTATTCTACCACACAACAGAGCTCCCCCAAGAATATGCAGCCCTGAGGTCACCACTAGGCCGCCCTGGCTGGAAAGCAGCCCCAATCATCAGGTGTGAGGCTTTCGACAGGTCCACGGGTCAAGGAACTCAACTTGTCAATGTATAAGTACCATGCACTTGATGACTATCCTAACACCATCCAGCAATTTGGTACTACTGATAGCTTCTCAACACAAATGGTCTGTCATCTATCACTGACATGAAAGTAGTACTAATCATTGTAGGGCCAGCTGGAACACAGATGTGCAAAGCAATGTTTTCCACATATAGGAAAGAAGAAGGACTCCATGACTACGAGCTTAGCAAATCAGGAAGCAATAGAACAATTTGTTCAAAAAGTCAATAATATGCACAAGGCCCTTAGGAACACAGATGCTGAGAATGGAAGGCATATGCCATGTTCCCAAAGTTCACTGTCAGACCACTATCATGTGGCTGCTACTGTGCGATGTTCTCGTAATATCACAGAATGGTTAGGAACTCTGAGAGATGATCCCACCATTGAAGTGTGTATTATTACTAGTATATTGTGTCTCGTGCTTCTGCTAATGCCATATCTGCAATGTAGAACTTTTATCCTCACCTCAAGGACCATCTCCTTGCACGTTTTCATGGTCTTGCATACAATGGTGATGAATACAACTTCTCGGATGCAGACCAAAATTGTGTTCTCCTCCACAATAATAAGATATATGAACATAGTCTCTTGCAAGTAAACTACACAACATATGACATTTGATGCAAACAGGATACCATCAATCCCAAAACTCAACCTGAACATTATGCTTCTATCCCAGGAGGATAAGCTTATCCATCCATACTGGTATGCATGCGTAATCATGATATTCCACATCATGGTACAACACCAAAAGGACAAGGATTCACCATACTCATGACTGACACACATGAATGTTTTGTTTGTTCAATGGTTCCAGCAGAACTCAAACTTCCATGCTGGATGGGACACAAAGAGATTGCATCGACTCCAGTCCTTTGATACAGAGCAGAGTACTGAAGCATTCAGTTTTGTTGATCCTGAGTCTGTAATTCATGGCATTCACCTCATTCCTTCCTTTGCATTCGGACCAACTGATGAATACCTGGGACCCTCTTTTGTCTGTCAAGACCCTGTGGCAAATAGGCAGGATGTTGATTGGGATTATTTCTACATAAACACGTGAGTATCTAGTTAATACTATTACTAGCTATTGTTGACAGCCATCAAAGATTTGTCAACAGGGACATGTTCATGCATCTTCAGGGGGAGGAGTTGGTCACAAGGTAACCTGAGATTGGGATGATTTCTTGCAACAAGAAGGGCATGTACCTCAGGACAATGATATAGAAGATGAAGAAACAGAGGAAAATACTGTACAGAGCCACAAGATCGATTCAAGGGAGGAGGACAGTGACGAAGAGGAGGCTATGAAACTTGGAGAGGACTTGGACCAAGAAGGTGTTAGTTCGGATGTGGAGTCTGCTGGCCCAGGGAGTGAGGATGAGGAACACGAAGACGAGTTGGACTGTGCTGTTACTGACAATGGAGAAGAGCTAGATGATCACATATGGGCTCAGGAGGGGTACAGTGCACTCTGATGTTCATTTTGTTCTTATCATTTACAGTAAGCTCGTGACTAATATTGAGTTTCTTGCATTCTCTGATCAGTATCTACATGACACGTACTTGCATTTTGTCGTCTGGACAGTGTCTGAATGGTAGCTGCCACGACATGCATATTACCGGACGAGCTCAACCAGAAATAGCTCTGGCATATCAGCATGACGTCAAGATAGTGCATGACTCATTTTCATCACGTGCCCGCAAGCTCTCTCGTCCATTTCGGGCAATGTCAAAGTTTTGCAACTTTTGTGATGGCACGGCCACGGTATCCACATCGGCTCAACCCTGGAATACCTACTTCAAAACATTCCCTTCGACGTCGTCAAAGTCAAGGGTAGATGGGGAAGCGAAGCATTCCTAGTCTACCTCCGTCGTCACGCCCAAATCCTCGCCCCATATATACAAGCCCAACCATCACTACACGAAGCCTTCCTCAGGCTAACCCTCCCACCCGTCCGCAAAGGTGAGTCCTTCGTCCCCCGTCTCCTACTCCCGGGGTCTATGGCTCGCGCACCAGGCGTCGCCGGACGACTAGTTTCTGGGTCAGCAGCTCACCGCAGCCGTAGGTCGCTTTGGAGCCGGACAGCGCTCCGCGCTGCCACCCACTCTCTCCCGCGTGTCGCACCGCACTCACGCCACTAGCACGACATATGATTTATATGTACATACACGTCACAAATCAGATCGCCGTTTCCTCCGTTTCTCTAGACCACTGGCCCCGAGTGATGGCCAAAGACTATACAGTTTGGCACTTAGTTACGTAAAATCCTGGCCGATACATGCTTAGTCATTCAAGATATGACAATGTCTGCCATTCACCGCAGCAAATTTCTCCAAAATCCTCTGGCCAAGCGACGAGGAAATTTTCATTTCAAATGGAGCATTCAATGACCGTCATTCAGACGTCGGCCTAGTCCAGGGTGATTTCTGACACGAATCATAGCATCTTGACGATTTCAGATTTCTAGCACCCAACATAAAACACGTTCATTCATTCGTGGGGTTGCTTCTCTTGAACCAGACGTAGCAAGTGCTACACAATTGGCGAGTACTATGTGGACTTCAACTAGAACACTACTGAAAAGGCACCAGGAACGGATGGTCTGGGACTAGAAGAAATACGCAATCGCATGGGCCGCAGATAACCAGGTTCATTCGGCAGCTTCTCGTTCGGACCTACTAAAGTGAGAGGTTAGCATTTCCATTTGACGCGTGGTCTTGGCGAACTGATCCGCGACACGGACGATTGGTTCAGAAACTGATGCAGAGCTCAATCAGTGGGTGGTCCTCTCACCCGGCTGACCTGACCGATATTTATGGCCCAACGTTGGATGCTCCATGAGTATGCCATTCCAAAAATAAAAACAGACACTTCGAGAGGAAAAATGGCCCCTGCCTTCCCACCCAAACAAGTCGAGGGAACGTCTAAGATGATCGCTCCTTTATTCGCGATTGCTTCTGTTGTCCCACTCCCGTCTGTCTATGTTAACCATATCAACCGTGTAGCCCATCAACCCTTCTTCCTCTCAGCGAGCATTGTGCTGTCGATACTTCTACTGTGGACGTTCGTCTCTAACAGAAGGGCAAATTCTCGTGGCCTGCCATTTCCCCCAGGTCCGAAACCTCTTCCTCTTGTCGGGAATCTCCACCAGGTGAACACCGCCGAGCCATGGTTGACATACACTTCATGGAAGAAGGAATATGGTGAGTTGGATCTCCGAAAGTGTACCATTGTGGCAGGCGAACTGTTATACGTGTGCCTCTTTGGTCAAAACTTCATCATCTTGAACACAGAGAAGACGGCCCGAGTACTGCTCGAACAACGCTCATCTTTGTATTCCGATCGCCCCTTCATCAAGGCCCATTCAATGTATACTGTATTTTTATTCCTTGTCCATGTCGTGCTGACCGGGTAATGACAAGGTTCGGCATGGACTTCAGTACGGTCATGTTACCTTACGGTGACGAGTGGAAACTCCACAGGAAGCTTTTCCAGCACGCTTTTCGTGCAGAGTCCGAAGCACGTAACCGAGGGGTATACTTGAAGAGGGTCCGCACACTTCTCACAAACCTCCTGGACGCTCCGGCAGACTTCGAGCTGCACATCAAGAGGTCAGAGATCCTTCTACCCTTCTTAATCCCCCATTCTGATAGTAATGTTATAGTTATGTGGCCTCGAATGTCATGGCACTTGCATACGGCTACGAAACGGCAGCTAGGGACGACCCCATGGTTAGAACTGTGATGTCGCTGGTCAACTTTCTTGCAAAGGCACTTTCCCCCGAACGGGGCGCAATCCTTTCGGCATTTCCCTTCCGTATGTCACAAATTTTGACTTCTATCAATTGTTTCACCTCCGTGCGCAGTCGAGAAGCTTCCTGGGTGGTTTCCAGGAGCTGGATTATGGCGGGATGCTATTCATGGGAGGAAGCTTGCAGGTCAAGTTCTTGATGTCCCGTTTAACTGGGTCAAGGATCAAATGGTGTGACATGGCCAATTCTTGCGTGTGGCGCATGTGGCGCGCAGCACTGACTACCGCGATAGATGACCGAAAATGCGCCGCCGTCGATGGTGGCCGATTGTCTGTCCCAGTTGGACGAGAAGGATGATTATCAGAAACAGGAGTATGCCATCAAAGCAACGGCTGCAACAGTATCCGTTGGTCAGTCTAATTTCCCCTGAGCTGAGATCCGAGGTAAACTCTGATACAACCGCACGATAGCCGGATTTGAGACGGTGTGTGCATCATTTCGTCATCACCCTGTTACGTGTATTCATTGAGCGCAGAGTTCATCTACCCTCCATGCGTTCATTCTCGCAATGCTGTTGTACCCCGAGGTGCAAGCGAAGGCGCAGGCGGAGATCGACTCTGTGATAGGGAGCGATAGGCTACCCCATTTCGACGACAGAGTGCAGCTCCCATACGTGGATGCTATCCTCCGTGAGCTCGTCAGATGGAATCCAGTGGTCCCACTAGGCAAGTTTCGACAATTGTCTGCGTTTGTGATAGCAGCTCACCACTTTCCAGGCATACCACATGCGACCTCTGGCGACGATGTGTACGAGGGCTATTTTATCCCCAAAGGTGGGTGCGCAGAAGATCCGACTCTATGTGCCGTGTGTGGCTGATCCATTATCTGTAGGTGCATTTGTCATGATTAACGTCTGGTAAGGGCACTGCGCCATCTTTTTTTTTCCCTTTTCTGTTGCTTATGACAACTTGCTGTGAATAGGGCGATAGGCCGAGACGAGGACAAGTTCACCGATGTGGACGACTTCAAGCCCGAGAGGTTCCTGTCCGAGGACGGCAAGCTCAAGGACGGTCCTCCGATGTCTGCTAACCCAATCTTTGGACTCGGTCGGCGCATTTGTGAGTATCGTTCTCTGTCTCCTTCGGTGCATCCCATTCATGTCTTTTCAGGTCCAGGACGGTTTGCATCCGAAGCGTTCGTGTGGACGGCTGCAGTGTCCATCCTTGCCACGTTCCGCATCACAAAGGCGAAGGATGCGGATGGCAACGAGATTGATGTGAAGAAACAGTTTACGACTGGCCTCGCGGTGTACGTGATTATGAGACATCCATTGCGATGAAATTGACGGTACACGTTTTTCAGGCGGCCTGTCCAGTTCCCCTGCTTGTTTACCAGTCGTTCCAATGCCCACGAGAAAACGATCCATGAACATGCTTGAGGAGATCTGCAAGGCTTTGGCGGCTGACATGTTATTTTGAACCTTGTATTCTCAGGCTTTTATCCTGTTTCTTTTTATTGTTATTTTTTCTTCTTCTCGTTTCATGTCTGCTTCTTTGTTGTATTATATCTTCTACTTGTCCCTCCTGGCCAGTACTGTATCTCATATATTGCAGTAGCTATATGTACGGCTAAATGTTGCGATCTAACATGATTGAAGGAGTTGATCCTTCTGATCGGATCGCCGACTAGGAGATGAAAGAAGCTTCGGTGTACAGAATGCCATCAATTTCTAAACCGTCCGACAATCCGGGGATTATGTTGTCTGGACCACGCACGACCAGCTTCGCTTTATTTTGCCACTGAAAATAGATGAGTAAATGCCCACATGGTCGGATCATGGAACCCACCTGGTAGATATATGGTTTGGTCCCCGCAACATAATTGACCATCGTTTTGATCACGTAAGGTATCTCCGCCAATACATCAACCTTTTCTATCAGGCCTTTTGGGTGGGCGAGGTCGCCTACGTCAACGTACAGTGAAGCGGAGATGGTGCCTTGAGGAACGGTCAATATCGAAGGCCCCGCCCATCGAAAGTCGAACGCTCTAGGCATCCTGTAACCCGTATCGGCATCGTGCACAGGTTCGATATGTGTCACGCGAGAGATGACGGGCGCTGATTCCTCGGGCACTTCATCCGGCCACTTGGTCTCCGCAGTCACCACAGCCAACTTTCCACCAAGAACAAGCGAGCCAACGTTCACGGTAACCCCACCCGACCCACCGCCATGTCTGCCATGGGTGTCGAGCGTGGTGAACTCCATCTGAATGGCAGAGACACCCCCGTGAGCGCTGCTCTGGAAGTTGCCAAAGTTCCATTGGGAAGCGACGAGGTTGGGGCGCATGCCTTGGATGGCGTGAACGAACATGCCGATGCCTTTGACGGTGCTGGCTTGGCCTTTGCGGATGATGTGACCACTTGCGGCAGTCTGAGGCCAAAAGCGATGGACGACGTAACCCTCGGGCTTGTTCACGTCTGAACCAAAGTAAGAGAACCCTCCCTTGGGTCCTGGGCCGACTTTAAAACCAGGCACGGAGACGGAGCGGGAAATGTCGAGGGATAGCTGAAAGTCGTCGGACAAGTTGGCACGAATGACGTACGTCTCTGGGTAGGCTGGGTCCGTGGTGGGTCTGCACGTGATAGAAAACTGGTCTGCCTTGCACGAGCGCTTATCCAGACCTGGGGGAGGGGTGACGAAATTGTTAACGTTGATGGAGCGCCAGATCGTTTCCTTGGTGTTGGGGATTGTATATCTTGCATGTGAACTGGATTGTTGGGTACCACATACTAGTCCTTGGTGTTGATCACTCCGTAAAGAGGTTAAAATGGATGGCAGGACTGACCCGATGGAGGAGTGAATAACTTGACACATGAGGGAGGTGTCATCCTCAAGGAAGTGGTAAAAGGTTTGGGTTTCTGTGACGAAACCACCAGAACACGTCCACTCCAAGTCCCTTGGTTGAAGATCACCAAATAACTCAGAGGCGGTGGCCTTGGGCTCGAAGCCTGAGACAGGATGCAAGTTGGGTGCCTTTGCATCGACGGTGGAGGAGTTACTGATGAACGTTTGAGAACCGGACGACGGGCGATGAGAGTATACTCACAAAAGTGCGGCGAACATGATGGTAGATCTGATGGGGTCGATGAGTCCTTGGTATGTCTAGCACAAGGAGTCACAGAGACATCGACCCCTCGGATTCAGTTCTCGGAAGGACCCGACCCCCATTATACTACTCGATTCTCCACGCAACTCGCAGCATCCATTCACATGTCATATTATCTCCACCAACTCATCAGATTAAACGGCTACTTGTACACTTGCCAGTCGGTCAAGACTGACTCCGGTGGTTGCCAGTAATCCACAAGCGTCAATCTAGTGATCACGTCAATCAACAGAGGACGCAGACCAGATGGGACGCAGTTTCAAATGGTGCTGATTGTGCGGTGACCGTTTTGAAATCAGACAGATTTCTTTACTTGGCAAAAGCTTTTCATGATGCTTTTTGGCGGCTTCATCTATGGACAGTCGCCATGCGGCACCCCCGATTTCGCAAAAAGACAGCCCACGTCAGATTCGCTTCAATCCACCAAATATGACCTTTTTTCTCTTAGGTTTGGGGTTGTGAAAGCAGTAAGCGAGAAAAATGCAAGAAGAATCAGTGCTCAGCTTCGTCCGCAAGAGGGCAGGAATGGGGGTTTGACGGCCATCCTTTTTCTATTACTAGTAAGAAACGACGGCAGCTTGTTAACCAGGGTGACCTGCTGGACGGGAATATAAAGATAACGAGACTCACGCTCTTCGTAAGTTATCTGTCTAAACGACTTATGCGACACCGCCAGTTATAAACTTATTAGCGAAATAGATTTCGGGAGAAACAAAACAGGACGAGACTCTAGTATCAAGCTAAGGCTGATTCTCATATCTGTTCCACGATACGACGCAAGCACTGGTTTGGTTGCACATAAATGTTCAGGCGGCCACTTTTATGCAGTGCATCAACTTCTGGGTAAATTGGCGGCTCTTTTCGCGAGAGATTTGCAAACCTACAGGGCTGCGTCCTACTACATCCGTCGCAATGTAAGTTAGGAGGAGCCAGCACGAACTCATGCTGTCATGGCTGATTTTGGCTTGGTGGTTCTCTCAGCGCAAACCGATGAGCAAGCAGTATCCGTGACGATAATGCAATGCTTACAAGGCACGGTGCAGTTACGTGGATGACGGGCGTTTTTGCCAGGTCAGGTTAGGACAAAAACGAGCAGACACGTTCCACTTGCTGTGATTGGATCTGGGTCCTCATCGATGGCCAGGAACATACGCGATACAATAACACCAGCGTTCAGCGCTCCGCACCCCCTTTGATCGCCGAATCAGAACCGGATTGTGGTTGGCGCATGCACGGCCAACGAGGCGGAGTGTGGATGACGTGGTAAGTAGGTGGTCGTAGACCATCACTGAGCGCTTTTTGGACCACAGCGGAAAACTCCGCCTTTACCAGATCCTGGCGCAATCCCGTTTGATGCGATCAAGTCTTATTAGGTCCGTCCTGTCGTACAAACCGCCGCGTGGTCACGGCGTGCACGCTATAGAGATTGGCGTCTAGTTCATATCCTTGACCCAGAGCAGACGAGAGATAGGCCAAGTACCGTAATCAGCTGTTCTTCGTTCGCACTGCTCATACGATGTATGACGCAAACGTTCGCTAACTTGTCATGGTCCCCTTATCTGATTATACTTACCAACCTGGCGGACCCAAGACCAGACAAGCGAGGAAGGAAAATGGGGTCCAAACGGATCAGTGTGACGCTGCTCTTATACTTTTTACTCCAAAACTTGCTATATCTCTCCGTTTCTGGAACGGTCCCATCTGTGCAAGAACTGCATCGGTGGCGGGCTCGTGATAATCTTTGTACCCTGTCGTGCTCTCACACTATGGACGACTTCCAATTCCGAGTTGGTGGCCTTTTCTCATGTAGGGTTTTGTCAATCTCCTTCAGGTTCCTCGCAGACTTGATCAAAGCACAGTTCACCCTATGTCATCCTAGGTATGATAGATGTTGTATCGGATGGTACAGCCAAGTGGTGAGTGGGATCGGCGGGTGACATGGACATCGATCAATGCCCCTCGGTGGTAGGGCACAACGTCGATTGCCTGCTGACCCCAAACTTACTCTTGCTACAATCGGATCTGGGCGTATGAACAAATGCCATGCCATGATAGCCACGGAGCTACGCAGGTCGATTCGATAAAACGCCTGAGCGCCGGTGAGCACTCCGTATCGATCATCCACCAAGTCTGAGATCAGAACACCAAATCTAAATGCTTCCCAAATTCGGATTCGGAACCGAATTGTGGGGCTGTCGCGACTTGCACCGGGGGGCCCCACGAGGCTGAGGGTGTGTGGTCGGACGATGTCGTAAACAGGTGACAGACGATGATACCCGTCCTAGATAACCCCCAATCGTGCGTGGAAGGGTCGTGGAGATTTTGGCACCGTATGTGCAGGATGAGCCCAGTTTATTCTTGCTCCGAACGTGGATAATCGACCCTGAGCCGATGACGGTCGTTTGCAACCGACCGACCGCTTTAACTCCGCTGTCCTTCGTTTCGGGACCCTGCTCATACAGCGTACGAGACGAACGTGCAATCACATGTAGCCTGTCGTCAAAAGAATGGATATCTGAAGTTTCGCGATTCGGGAGCATCAAAGGAGCTCGATTGCCTCAGCAGATGAGCACGACATACATGCACACATACCCCAAGCATGTGGAGAGAGAAACAGATGATCCAGGAGTGTTAGACACAAAAGAACGCTGACGCGACAAGTCGTAAGATGAGATGTACCCCCAGGTCCAGTCAAACGGTCCCCACGAGTTGCATCGAATCATGGTGCGGTAGTATCGATTCCGGAGGAGTTTGATCGAGCAAGGAAATGATGTGCTCGATGGCTGTCATACTCTTCCCCTCCGCAAACAATCCCAATCGTAGTCCGTATGCCATGGAAGAGATGGAACTGGCGCTACGCACGTGGCTGATATCGACATTGTCTAGTTTGGTTAAAGGAGTTGAAAGACATTTGGTGGCCCGAGAGCTATGGCTAGGACCATGGGATCTCGCGAAAGAAGGGATCGTTTCCCGCCGCTTGCGAGGCGTCTGCGGCTCCCGGGTGACAAGCATCGGACGGCCTTCATCACGGACTTCATCCAACTTGGGAACACTGGTCGAATCATCCCTCGTGTCGACATTGTCACCTTCACTAGATAGCTGGTCTCCCACCCCGTCGAAACTGACGAATACGGAAATACCAAGAGCATCAAGAGCCGAGGGTGACGAGTACAAGGGAGATGTGGGAATCCTCGACACTGTCAGTGAAGAAAGCATTGCCGTCCTTGGAGCCGTAGAGTCATCCTGAGAGTGAGCAGGTTTATCGTCCACACGGCCGGTAGCGTTCATGAGCATCCCATCAACGGACATCCAGACGTCTGACGGGGTCACCCTTCCAGTTGGACTCCAAGGGGAGGGGAGGCGGCCAATGTCCGCTACGTTAACAGGTGAACCTACAAAGCCACGTCGGTCGCCAAGCGAAATGACCTCCAGACTTCCGTCGGACATCGTGGTCGGAGAGATTATGCTGCGATCAAGCTGGACTATTACCGCAGAGGACGGCGTTCTGGGTGTACAAGGTGACCTTGAGTGATGCGCGTGAAACGACGGAGATGTAAGACCATGAGAACCCCTAAAAGGAGATGGACTGTCTGGTGATACCACGGGCGTCAGAGGTTGAACCTCGGGAGGGCTCGGAAAAGAGAGGCGACCACACTCAATCTCGGAAGCGAGACAGGGGGACGCCAGTAGCGGCGATGTCGCGAATATGCCTGACAGCGATATGTTTGGGAACGGACTTGCGGGAAGATGGAAGATGTTCTCAGGATTGGTGGGGGCACGCTTTGGTGTTGTGGACCGGGAGCGACAGGCAGGAGTTATTCGGGCCGTTGAGGAAATGGGAGAGCTTGCTGCGGGAGTGGGATGTTTCAAGGGTGGCGGTTCTTTTACCCAAGGGGTGTATGGAATGCTGATCCTCTGATGTGTTATCCTGACCGGCGCAGAGGCGGGCCTTGTCGGGACAGTGTTGGGTGTGACCTTTGGTGACCTGGAAGTGACGGGATTTGGGAGGGCGGCTGCCGAGGGTGACTTCTTGAAGAGGTTCCCTAGAAATCCAATGAAAGAGAACCAGAGGGCCATGAGGAAACCCGGAGACCGCTGATTATCGGTCGGCTGTGCCATGCTCGCGCGACGCGGGGTAAGCGAGCGTGAAATGGTTCAAGACAAGGAGGGCTGGAGGAACAGGCCGGGTGAGTGAGGATGGCTGACATCCCCGTGGTGGGCCGACGAGGCCTACTAGTCAGCCATTATTCACAACAGGACTGAAAACGAGAGCATGTGGGATCGATCGTCGGCCTCACGCTATCAACGCGCTTTTTGCGTGGCGCTCCGGAGTGATGCGAGAAGAGAGAAGACTCTCCTGAATCTGATGCGCACTTGTGCAAGTCGATGGATGCTGTGAGAGCGACTCGGACGGCGAGCGAGATGGGCCGCGTGTTTTATTTCTACAGGGATGATGGAGGGAAGAGTAGAGATGGAGGTGGTCACATGTAGAGAGAAGACTCAGCACGTTTGGTTGATAAATGTCCCGGGCGTACTGATGCATGAGACTGACATTTTCTTTTACTTCTCGACCAGCGCAGCACCCATGCAATGCTCTCTCCCAGTGACATCCATCAACTCGACAACGACCCTCTTTCTCCTCCTCCCCTTCCGTCTCACCGCCGCGCTGACCAGAACCCAACTCGGAGCAGGTTCTCCCCGTCAGACACACCCCACTCTGACTCTGGCCTCAGCATCTCCTCCAGCTCGTCCAGCGAGGTCAGTGGTCCGTCTTTTCTTCGGCTCTCCTTACGTGGCCATATAGCCGGTCGTGTGCGACCGCATAGATCACTTGCCACTCGTTCATCCTTGTCAATTCGACCGTTCTGAGCGTGTATCTGATCCCTTCTCGGCTTCCCCAGATCATGGGCACCCCTTTTGATCTCGGCGCGCAGCGTTTCGAATATCCGTTCCCCCAAGCCCAGGGCTCGCCGACAGACCCATTCCGACCACTATCGTCCTCCATCACTTCCCATTCCCACGCCCAATTACCTCCCTGGCCCGTTCACATCTCAAAGTCATTCCCTCTGACCCCGCCTCCACTCGGAAAACTCAAAGCACATCCCAAACTACGCTCTGCCAGCGTCCGTGAGCCACCCGTGCCACCCGGACTCGTAAAGCGGCGAAGTCTTATCGCCGGCATTCAACATCAGTCCTCTTCCGAAGAACCAAGCGACAGAAGCGATGTGAGTGACGAAGTCGCGCGAGCACGAAGGTCATCTCGCTTTTCTCCGGGTCTCGCCAAGGCAGCTCTGCGAAATCCACTCCAGTCAGACGATGCAACGCTCAGTCCGCCAGAGATCGTCTCCATGAAACAAGCTGACTCGTACCCGATTGGGTCATTTGATCGACCCAGTGTTAAGGACCCAGCAGGACTGGCCATTGTTGCTGGTTCTGCAGAGGGTACTCCACGTCCACCGGTTGTAAGTGCCTCTGCTTACAATGCTTGAAAATGCGACATAAGGAACATTTGTCCCCTCCTGTCTTCTTCACGATCAACTGACAACTCATGCTTACCAACTGAACTCAAAACTGTTAGCTGCAACGAGAGAGAAAAGTGAACCGTGTGCGCGAGGAAATTTACGCCTTTGCGGTCTATTGTTGGATAGTTGCCAGCCAGCGTGAGTGGTGCTCCTCTCGTGCGGCAATGTGTTTCACGTGTTCTGGTCTAGTAGTATGTCGTTGGGTTTTCTATTTTCTTGAGTGGTTCTCGAGGGCCTAACCGGAGGCCAGCGACCTGTACACAGTACGTCGATCTGGATTCAGGAGGAGATACACTGACGGGCCTGACAGACGTTTGCATCCAGCTTTGCACGTCTACACCAGCTGTATCTATTCCATTGCACATCATATTCCCATGCAGGCCTGCACCTCATTCAGCTGTATAAATCAAAATGCCTCTTTCTTGATCACATTGCATATGGTTTCTCCCAGTTATACGTACACTATGCAATTTACAATACCGCCTTCTTCTACTCGCTTGAGCGACTTGACCCTCTGTTGTCACTTGTACCGTCTGATAGTGGTCGCAACCTACTCACATCGATTCCACACATGTTGATTTCATTGATGTATTCCTTCGGCCCCCCGCATAGCAATACTACATGTATTAGTAGCACCCCCCACGATTCTACAGTGCGGCAAAACTGCCTTTGCCTTGAGCCCACCGCGTGTCCGGTCGTAGAGGAGATGAATTCAGAATTTGTTAACTAAAGTGACAATCTGTCTCGGAAGGTTTACCGTTTGTCATGGTGATAATCTGATCTTGGGGGGGCCGGCAGCTGTGTAGATAGATCCGCAGCTGCACTGGCGGCTCGGGGTATATAACCCAGTCGGACTGGCCCATCACGTCGATCGCCACACGTCGTGATGGCCCAATACCCCAACGATAAGGACCCTCAGCCAAACTGGCTCTACCCAGGTCAAGAGGGTGCATACCCACCCCAGAACCAACCATACCCCTACACCTCGCGTGACGGCGCACCCGCCCCTTCGCCTCCGCCTCCGCCCCCACCGCCAAAAGATTATTACCCACCTGAAGGACCCCCGCCCGATTACGGGTACGCCCAGAATCACCCAGATGGCAGATTGGCGTACGATACCAGTGGCCCGTCGCGCGAGACGGACTTTTCTCCGCCCCCGGGTGTGTACGACACGCCCGACGCTGTCCCGCCCTCCTCCGAGCCCCAAGACGGGAACAACGGCGGCATCATGATGAGCATCAGCTCCTTCTTTGGCAACAAAGGCCCTCCGCCGATGTGGCAGCGTCAACCGCCGCCGCAGCTGCCGTACGATGGGTTCCCACCCATGTGCCTGATCTCGAACGGCAAAACTCTGAGCAAAGGGTTCCCAGAGTTGCCGCCTCCATGTCAGCTGAATCCGCACCCGTTTGTGACGCACGATGTGGCGGAGGAGGATTGGAAACGGTGGGTCACATGCAATGACGGGGTTGGGTGGAAGTTGACGAGATGGGATAGGTTCTTGGCGGACATCAAGAAGGCGGGGTCGCTCTCGCCTGCACAACGGATCAAATCCAACGTGATCCCACTGGTCACGGGGATGAGCCTTGTCAGTGCGTATCCTCTCCCGCGCGCGTGCGAGGAACCTTTTGACCGATCTGGTGCAACACTGCAGCGGGCTTTATCGCGACGTTTGCGATCGAGAAGAGGATGAAATACAAGAACCGTGGCGCGGTGGGTGATCTCGTGGATCACTGGAACCATGTCAGTCTCTTTCGCATGTTCCGTGGTCTTTACTCACGGGTGTTGTTGTAGTACTTTTTTGGACCTAGGAGGATGGAGGTGGTGCTTTGTCAGGCCTCTGAGCGCCTGAGCGGTAAATTGGGCGCTGCGCCCATAGGAGATCCCCGCCAGGCACATATGGCAAATGGATTGCACAACGACGACGACGACGACGACTCGTCTGAGGATGAGGATGAGGATGAGGGCCACACCGCCGTGACGGACAGCTCGAGGCACGGACGTCGTGCTGCGAGAAGAGAGAGACGTGAAGGACGACGGGAGAGACGGGCTGAGCGACGGGCAAGGAAGGCGCGGGGAGAAGACAAAGAGCCGTACCAGCTGTTTATTACCGCGATGTAGTAGTTTGTGTAGGAAATGTCTAGTCCGTCAAATAGACGAGACCCAATTCGGTCCATCATGGCTCGTCTTCGCAGAGACACGCTCCCCGTCGTCGCTCCTCCTCCCCTTCGCATCTTCGCAACCGGCGCCGTCTTTCTTACCCACTCGCTCGTCCTCCCCACACATCCCAACCCCGCATCCGTCTCTCGTGCACACTCCGTCCACTGCTCTCGCGGCGGCGCTGCTCCTCATGTCCTCGCCCTCCTCGCCCAGCTCGCCGCCACCGTCCCTGCAGCCGGCGACATCGAGCCCATGCTCATCGCCTCCCTCGGTGGCAACCCTGACGCCTTCCGTCTGCGCGACGCCCTCGAAGCCGTCGGCGTCCGCACAAAATACTGCAAAATATGGCCCAGCCTTGGCGTACCCACCGCATGGGTCGTCCACGCCCGCGACACCGACACACGCACCGTCATCAACCACAACCCCCTCCCCGAGGTCTCCCACGACGACTTCATCACCCTCCTCGGGCCTGTCCTCGCCCCCGAAAATTATGTTGGCCTCAACGCTCCCCAGCCTGCTCTCGTTCCCCCGCCCGCCCCTAGAGACTACCAGCCGCCACCATCGCCCGTCTCCATGTTTCCAAACGCCCTCGTACCGTCCGCACCACGTCCGTCCATATCGTCCCGCCCAAACACCGCACCGTCCACGACCAACGCGACTCCACCTCCACCACGTTCCTACGGCATCCCCAGCCCCAATCCACATTCACCTGCCCCCTTTGACTGGATCCACTTTGAAGGTCGAAGTGCGCGCACCACCATAGCGAACCTCGCCGGCATAGACGGTCTCGCACGCGAGCGCAAATGGCGCCCTCACTGCGTCATCTCCGTCGACCTGGGTCGTCGAGCTCGCGAGGGCGTCGAAGTGGTCTGTCCTATTTACACGACGCGCCTCTGTCTCGAGAGACTAACCCACCCTACAGCTCATTCCACACGCAGACGTCATCTTCCTCACCACGACCACCTTTTCCTCGCTCTCTGGTCCAGCTCAGCCCGGTCAGCTCGCCCCACCCTCGCCGGGAGTCGCGCCGAGTCCACGCGCGATCCTGCTCTCGCTTGCACGTCACGCCTCTTCCCACGCCCTTCTCGTGCTCAACGCCGGTCGCGACGGCGCTGCCCTCCTCAGCCTCCCCACCAGCGAATACCTCCAAAGTTCCGGATGGACCCAACTCCACTCCACCCGATCCAACCCATCCCACTCTTCTGGACACGGTCACAGCGCCTCCCATGCGACCTCGAATGGCACCCGTACAACGCGCACGTGGGACAGCGTCGAGAGTGTGCGCTCTGGGTCTGATTTCTGGGCTGGGGGTGGGCCAGCGGACAGCTCGTTTACGTCACAGGACAGTGCGTATACGCAGCGCGAAGACGGGCGGTCGCATCGCCATTTACCGAGCGGGGAGTCTTTTCATCCGATGGACGATGATGATGACGAGGAGCATGGTGAAGATGGGCGACAGACTCCCCAGCCAGAGCCGGCGCTGGAGGTGGAGGAGGAGCTGGACGAGGAGGGGGCACATGCGGCGTTCGTGGCTGGGATGATATGGGCGCTCAGCAGACGCGTGCTGCCTGGCCCGCCATACGTGCCTGGACTTGGACCCGACGGGGAGGCGAAAGGCAAGGACACGGTTGCTGACATGGGTATTCGGTGGCGGTTGGACGAGTGTTTGAGGTGCGGTTTGTTTTCGATGCGTGTTTTTTGGACAATGGATCGTTGATGGGGCGCGTATTTTTGGCGAGTAGGTTTGCTACTGAGCTTGCATGTCGGAAGGCACACGTCCGGGCTGACGACGTCGCTGCGACCAATGTGGCTTCGTCTTCTGGGCAAGCCAGGGAACGCAGTGAGTGGGATGGACTCGGAGAAGCGATGCGGCGGGCTGGGTGGTTCGATTGAGTCGGTCAAAAGGTGACGAATCTATGCAATGATTTCTACGCTGTCACGGTTTTTGCCTTGTCTCTCACGACGTTTTTTTCGATGAATAAATTCACTTGTCACGATCCAAGCCAACAACGAGTAGCATTTCTTCTTCCACCCCCGGTGTGATAGATACATTGGTAGAGCAATTCCTCTCGACACGCACACGTTTTTAGACACGAGATCCGTATACATCTTTGGGCTCGACGCCAGCCGCACCTTTCCCCCTCTGTCTCTGTTCTGAATACATGCCTCACGTACTGTTCCGAGTTTCCACCTCGCGGTGGTGGTTTTCTACAAATGTCCACATTCGGTGCTTACCTCTTCCAAGAGTGTCGTCCCTCAACGATCACGTTCCCTTTTAGCAATTTTTAACAGACAACACCATTGTAATTACCACCGGGGCTGACAATGTGGGCAGTAGGTACAGTAGGACGCGACAGACCAAACGCGCCAAGGTTGCTGAGTTTTAAGTAAGGTTAGAGTGGGACATCTTGTGCTCAGGACGGTAAGATCTCGCAAGGATATTTTCACGGTTTTTCTAGCGTTGCGTCGTTTCGGTCCTTTCACGTTGGGAAAGGCCCATTCTCGTGGTTGGTTAGCCCAAACCAACGAACCAAAAAAAAATGCTTCGCTCTGGGCTACAGGTCGGCTGGTTACGAGGACAGTACTTGGCCCTTAATCACAATGACAGCTTGGAGCAGTCCCCAGACATCTTTGCATTCCAACTATAACCAGAAGCCGGCTTCTGACCAGACAACCCCAGGCTACGCGAAGTGTGAATCCAGCGAACTGCTTGGCGTTATTCCGCATTGTACCAGGTCGCCACACCTCAAGGGAACGAATGACGCACGTCCCACGAAGCAGGATCATGCACTAAAACAGATTTAGTATGGTGGACGACCTTCAAGTCGGTCAAGCGCAATGGAGTATGGGAGCGACGTCTACCAACTTCCCTACCACAACGATTCAATATCGTGCATCCAAGATGTATTTTACATCGTGATGAACGGTACATATATCCGCACGTCAATCAATAGGTAGGCAAGTCCTTCGACTCTTTGTTCTACTTACGGGAGACCAAACGCATGTAAAGACTACAAGCTCCCTTGCATTAGGCGCGCGGTATGCTCATCCTGATCAGGTTAGCGTTTGTGCAATCATGAAACATAGCATTACAGACTCATTGTTCCCGGTGCATGATAAGAGCTGGCCGTTCGAGGTAGGAATGTAGGCGCCGACCAACGTTCAACCCACCTTGTATGTCTGCCAGCTCAAGTCAACACCTTCAAGCGGACAGTCCATCAACTACTCTTCCGCGCATGGCCAGATGCCCAACCTGCAGCGCCTCTAGTAAACTAAATAAGATGACGAGGAACCTCGTCGTTTGCATCGATGGTACATCAAATGAATTTGGTCGAAATGTCCGCAATATACTCGTTTCTCTCCACCTGACATCAAATCCATTGTTCGTCTCCCGACAGAATACCAATGTCATGAAGTTATTTGAAGCCGTTGATTGTGATATCAAAGATTCTCAGCTTGAACAATGCACGTACTACTCGGGTGGTATTGGTACGCGCCCAAAGATTGTGCACGTAGTAAGGCGTGTGAAAATGGTGATCACCGACATGCTCGACATGGCGATTGCATGGCGAGTCTTTCATCCGAGGCTAGTACTTGTAACCGAGTCTTACTTATTGCACAGGAATGTGGGAGAAATCATGAAAGATACTTACACCTGGTTAGCATCAGGAAGGAGACCAGATATACCTATTTGTTTGGTTTGGTTCACTTCTTAACTGACAATATTCACCCATAATCAAGTTCTGAACTGTTCCAGTTCCATCACTTCCAATCCCAGAAGTACCATTCTGAAACCATATCCTGGAACCTCCAGTTCTGAGGGTTGCTTCCAAGATTTTCCCATGCCTTTCTACAGGTTCCGAGATGGTTATCTTGGAACTGCTCTGGAACTATTTCTGGAACTTTCCCATGCTTATTCTGAACTTGGAATGAGCTTTTATTACAGTTAGACTTCCCATCATTTCTTAGCCAATATTTACACATATTATGCTTCTTTTGGGCCTGTTCACATAATATCATATATAATATAATATGAGCATACCTCTGCCCATAGTATATATAGTTTCCACTCACTGACACACCTCAGTCATTTTTGCTCTCTTAGGCAGCAGCTGAGGTGAGTCTCTTTTTACTTATCATTTACCTGTAGCTAATGTACTGTAGTTTTGGACATTCCTGCCCTTTCTTAGATTCTATCATTAATAAATGTTCTGCTGGATGACAACAAGCTGGTTAAATTTCTCTCAAGGTGCATATCAAGTCAGGGTCCTTGCAGGGATGATATATGAGGTAAATTTGCACACTGCTTACTGGTACAATTATGATTGATGTAGTTACCAGGTTGGATTGTTCAAAAACTCCACTAAGAGACAAATCAGAAGATTAGTCCAATGGATTCTTGTTCACTTTTGATCCTGTTAACACATGCAAAAGTGCATATGACCACTTCAAGTCTATCCTATCCCACAGACCAAATGCAAAAGACATGGCATGAGAATTTAGAAGAACCTTCTTTTGAAAGAATGTGAGAGTATATTTCATTGGTGTGGTATACTACTATGTTTTTTTCATTGACATCTTGGTCTTTGTTACTCAATTGGTCAGGGACACTGTATCTGCCATCAGATTTGAGTGAGAAGATGTTCATCTATCTGCTTCTGTGGCTGCAGCACATGCTTGCCACATACAACATATACTGGCTCTTGGTGAGTGTCATGTGAAGTTTATGCCAGAATATGTCCTCAAGATGAATTTGCCAGATTTCTATAATGCTGCCAAAGATAATCAGTTAGAGGCTAGCAACAAGAAGGAGTTGGAACCTGAAGGGACAGTCAATAATGTGAATCTTCCAATGAGTGGTGAATTCAGAGACACTTCCAATGATGACATTGTCCTCAAGGATAGAAATGGCACCACTGCTAAAATGGCACAGCATATAGTGACCTCCTGCACCCACTTAGGTACCAACAAGTGTACTGATGGAAAGACCGCCAATATCAAGGAAATATGGGTTTCTGGGAGCCATTCTAACATGTTTATCTTACCACATCATCCATGCTTAAGTTACTTGTAGGGGTGGGAAGTGTTACAGTTACCGAAGGGGGTACATCTTTTCCCCTTCCTTCTCCCCCCATAGGACTATGGGACGACCTCTTCTTTGACTCTAACCAGGGATTCCCCCGCAACACCAACCCAGGCATTGCCCCATCCGGAACTACCTTTCTGGGAAGTTATTCATAACTTCCTCTTTAGGAACCTACCCGTTTGGTATGGACATCGCCTTCCTATTTCATTTGATACATGCCTTCTCCCTTCTTGATCCAATCATAGACATTGCCTCCTTGGCTATGCTCTCTCGCACATAGCCCAGTACTCCTACTTTCCCCATTGGACTCATGCCTGATCCGTTTATAGTAATCTTTTGTCTATGACTAAACATTACTATATTCGTCACAAAGCCTGCCCTAGATGGGCAAGGCCTATAAATAGGGACACGGGCCCTTCATGTAACTCTAACCTAGATCTACACTCCTTCCTGTGTAATCTACTGCTTCTCCTGCTAAAGGTTCCACTTCACCTCAGAAGCCTTCTCCCGCGATCTGGAGGTGCTCGCCTTCATGCTTGTGATCATCTTCCTCATCACTTCGCACTTGTGCACCATTGCTGCCGTTACTGGCTTCTAAAGCTTCGGCAACTCCAACGACCAACAGAGGTTGGTCATCGTCGGTCAGGACTCCGCCACTGACCCAGCAAGACCGGGACTCCGCCACTGGCACTCGTAAAGCCCGGGACTTTGCCACCGGCATCGAAGACTCCGCCATTCGATATTAGGCCCAGTAAGCCCTAGGAATCAGCAGACGGAAGGCTACTGCTCCTAGGCCTGCGCACCGGTCTGCCCCCTCCTTAGTGTAAGGATTGGGATTCCATGGTAAATCCAAGACTCCGCCATCGGTCGTAGAGGTAACAAGAGGACTCTACGTAAAGCTAGCAGTTGGTCCCCAGTCAGAGGGTATTTGGGCCTCTGGAGGTTAAGTAATCTTCCTCAAGTCCTGCTAGTCCTATAATCCAACAGGGGGATTATACGGGAACGTATCACCATTGTTACCAGGTGTAACAGGAAGTATTGTTCCAGAAAGTCATTCCATCTAGGAAAGGTCTCACTTATGTGAATGTATTGTGAGGCATATATAAGTGGACTACTTTTGAAGCCTGGGGACAGTCTCTGGACTGATGAAGATCTAAATTTTGGGACAATCAATTTGATGTCTCCCTTTTGGAAACTAGTTGAAGTTCTCCCAATTTGACATCAGATTTCATTTAGTGGCTTTGGGGAAAATACTCACAAGTAAGACAGTGGTCTAAATAAAATTGTACAGCTAATGGCCCCATAGGTTACATCTGTTTGAACCTTGTCACATCATACCTGGACAAAAGATACATGCTTCTGTCCAATTTACAAACACATATACAGTGACTTCCAAAACTGTTCCAATACCTAATCCTGATGCAGTGCGCGAAGCACACTGCAAATACCCATGGGCATTTCGCTTGGCTTTGGTGGGACAAATAATAGTACATACCCTTGGCTACCTATGGGTGCTTGGATCATGTGATCTGATCCAAAGAAAGTGGAGATATGGCTATTTTAAAACAGTAACTATATTGGAACAGTTTTGGAACTTTTGATTATCATAAGGGTATTTGGTATATATTAGTACTTGGTATATACTCCTTTGGCTTTAAGCACTGCCTGAACCCTTCTAGGCATGCTTTCAATCAATCCCTGACACACCTCAGCTGGTATTTCATTTCATTTCTTCTGAGTTCTTCTCCACAACTCCTCTATTTCCTTAGGAGGCTCCTTATAGTCTGCCAGCTTCCTTTTGAGGTGAAGCCAGATATGTTCTATGGAATTGAGGTCAGGAGACTGTGCAGGCCATACCATGGTCCTAAATTCCTGCTCTTCCAGCCACTCCTTAACCTTTTTGCAAGTATGCTTGGGGTCATTATTTTGTTGAAAGATGACATCAGGAGGATTCAGATCATAGAACTCCAAGGAATCCTGGAGTTCATCCTTTAAAATTTGAAGGTAGAGATCACCATCTATCCTACCATCAATCTTGGTTGCATAGCCAACCCCATCCCAAGCCATACAGCCCCACAACATCAAAGAACCCCCTCCAAACTTCAAAGTCCCTCAACTAATCTGTCACTAAGCCCCTCTCCTGGCTTTTTCCATGCCCATTTGTGACCATCTGACTCAAGATGATTGATTTTGGTCTCATTAGACCTTACCACCTGCTTCCAGTCCTCTAGAGTCCAGTCCTTATGAGCATAAGCAAAGTCCAACTGAGCCTTGTGATGTTTGGCAGAGAGTAGTGGGTGTTTGGACTTGACTATGGCTTTCATACCAATCTTTTTCAAATGATGACAAACTGTATTAGGATGGAGAGGCTGGTTGGTGATAGTGGAGAGAGCTTTGGTGACCTGAATAGCATTCTCTACCTTATTACTGAAGATAAGGCGAACAGCATGATGAATATTAACAGAGGAAAGCTTTGATGGATTGCCTTCAGTAGACTTTTGAACGTCAGAATGCTCCTTGGAATGAAGCCTAGAGATGGTAGCAATGCCAACACCTGTACTAGAGGCAATAGAGTGGATGGAATGGCCAGAATCAAGTTGAGAGGGGATAGTGTTCTTTTAAATGGCAGAGAGAGATCACATGATGGTAGTGGTTAAGAGTCAAGAAGTGTGGGAACATTTTTAGACTTAGACATGATATTTATATGTATATCTTTGTTTGTACCACCAAACAACAGCAATTATCCCCTTATATCATAAAGATTCTAATGCTCACATCAAAAATTCCAAAACTATTCCAATATAGTTGCTGTTTTAAAATAGCCATATCTCCACTTTCTCTGAATCAAATAACATGATCCAAGCGCCCATAGGTAGCCAAGGGTATGTACTATTATTTGTCCCACCAAAGCCAAGCGAAATGCCCATGGGTGTTTGCAGTGTGCTTCGTGCACTGCATCAGGGTTAGGTATTGGAACAGTTTTGGGAGTCACTGTAGGTAAGTTTATACTTGTGTGAGGTCATTTGTATTTTTTTTTTTCGCTTTTTTTCAGTTTTAAGTAATTAGAATAGAGGTTATGTACAATAGAAGTCTATTTACAAATACTTATATACTATACAGTATATAGTATTGTAGATAAAGTTAATGAATGGAATTGAAAATTGTATTTATACAAACTAAATGATATTTTTTATTCATGCTATTATAGTGTAATGTACATTGCATCATTATATCATTATCAGATGATAGTAAAATTCTATTATAAGACAATGCTTGAATTCCAAATCATGTTATAAGTATAATTTTTGTAGCTATTGTCAATGCTTTTGACCTATATATTTCCTTGGCTTCTTACTGATAATAATTATTGCAATTATGATGTTTATAATGTCATTGTATAACATTATACAAAATTTTCAGATCTGCTAATGCGTGTCAGTGAAATAGTGAGCTGAAGAAGTGGCATCCAGTTGGTTACTACAACCAGAGGATGTGCCCTAACAAGTGCCAAGTGCTACCTGCAAAAATGAGGAGCAGGTGAGATGCTTAATGTGAAGGAGCTAGCTCACTGGCAAGGATGAGGATGAGAAGACTGTTAAAAAGTCATATGCTGGAAGTGGAATATGAGTGATGTGGACAGCAGAACAGATCAGCAGACATTAGTAAGAATAGGACTAACTGTCCAATGCTGGACAGAGAGTAATATAGTGCTTATAGTAAGGGTCCACTAGATAGTGGTTTGATTGTACTATGATAGTGTTTCATAGTCTATTCATAGTGTGGCCATAGTGTACCAGGCTCTGAGGCATCAAAGATATTCATTTGAAATGAGATACATAGTTATTTCAGATTCTTCAGCCTCCCTCACCTGTTTTTCACCTTCAATCCAAGTGTCACACATAGCTCAATATTTCAAGTCATATATGGCGATCTTACAGTTGATCTATCATATTGGTTTCCACAACTTGTATCTGCATGCAAGCAAGTGATTCATTTGGCACATGATCCCGTCACAGCAGCCAATTTCTTTGAGTTTTTGATCAAGTGTTGTTTTAAGTATTTGTTTGAATGAGATTATAAAGATTGTAGGTCATCACTGTCAGGTGGTTTGTTTGGATGCTTACAAGCTTTCTATGGTACCTCTGAGTATACAGAACAAGTGTTATGAACAAACAACTCTGATGCAACTCTGATGGACTGGAGTTACTTGAGGGTGTTAGAACTTGGCTTTACTGTATATGGTGTGCCCTTGCTCAAGTCCAATGTCCCAGATTTCAAAGACATGGGAGGATCAGAGATTTAGACTTGATGTGGTCAAATGTCAAGTTGAGTGAAGGTCAGAGTGAGTTGTCAAGACTCAGATGGAGAACAGGATTTCCCTCATAGAGGGCAAATTGGTGCATCCACTGCTTTGATCATGGAGTATGTCTTGCCACTGTCAACACATGGCATTTCTTGCAAATTTTCTTGCATGGAGGCTGTATGTCCCAGTAATTCCCTTGACCCTTCTTTCAATGATAGCACCTTGCATCTCCCAGTCTTGTGTTCCCCTCTGCACTGGATGAGAGAAGAAATTTCAGAAACTGAATCTTTAACATTACAAAAATGGGTGGACTCTTGATTATACTTAAGTGGGTCACACCATCTTATGGAAAGGAAACTTATGCATACATCTTTACAGTGCAAAGGGACGGTAACACACAACAATATGTGCTTAGTAGCAGCACCACCAGTTCTCTTCTTTGAACAAATGGTATCTTGCAAGATCAAGCCCTGTTATATCATCCAATCCCCAAGCATCAATGGTGTTGGATTATACACACTTAAAGCAATTATCTATTTAGGTAATTATCATTTTTCAGCTCACTTTTGTGCTCAAGGAAGGATCTGGAACTATGATAGACAGGTGAACAATAGTGTTTCTTATGTCAAGTCCACATTGTCTGAAGTACATCTATGCACACTGATGCACCTTGGACTCCAAGATGCATATATTTTTATTTATGCTTTGTCTGATGGCCAACCTTAGACCTTCCATTTTTTTTTTTGCTCCATTGAATCCAACACATTTTGACTATCTATTATTTCCTTCTATTTTTTTATTTTTTATTTTCAAAAACACCATCTTATTTTCCTGTGTTTGTGATTCTCTCCTTCCATACATATATAAACTCACTAACTCACCTTGTCCAGCTCTTAACCAACCATTCTCCCCTTGTCTTATGTTAGTGCATGCCCCACTACTGATAGTGTCATAATGTCTCACACTCCCCCTGCTTCCCCCAATGCTACATACACCTCTGATTTCCAGTCCCACCCTTCAACTCTGACTCTGTCTGCTAGGATGACCCCAACTCCATCTGCAAGTGATGACCATATGCAGTCACCACTGTGGGTTTCATTGCTTCATGTTTTGCAAAATCTCCCATGCACTGAATTAACAGCTCATTGATGCAATTGCCACAGAAAACAACCCCAGGCCCCTTCATGATTTGACATGAGATTTAGCTGAATACTGGGTAAAATCTACCAGCAAGATTGTCCATATAAGGTTCCCAGTCAAGGTGGATCGTAATGGCCAGTATAGGTGAATTGGTCCATACTTCAATCAACCAACTGTAGCTGGCATAAGTGATATTCTTGTTGCTTTCAGTGTGACTGGCTGATTAAAATTTTCTAGTTGGATATAACCTTCCTTCAGAAAGTGAGGGCCCAGTTCAAACTCACAGAATTAGACAAGTCGGATGATGAGAATTATCCTCTGGAAGCGATCACTTGTTCTGGTGGTATTTTCCAGCTGCTTTTTGCCCTGCAAATGAAGTTGAGGCAAGGCTGAGTCAAAATGCCAGTAAGTACGACTCTTTTTTGTCACTGGTCATTCTTAATGTTCATCTGTTCGTCTCCTAGCAAATCAGACCTGTTACAGTTATGGAAGAGGGTATATTTTTTTCTCTTCCTACACCCCCTCCTGAACTCTGGGACAACCTTCTCTTCGACTCCTATGATTCGAGATTCCCCTGGAATTCTCCCACCACGCCCACACAAGCATTGCCTCACCCAGAACTCCCCTTTTAGGTGATGCATCACCATGGCTGTGACACAGCCTTCTATTTCACCAATATGCATTTCACCTCTGATACAATCATAGACATTGCCTCCTCAGCTGTGTTCTCTCACACACAGCCCAGTATTCCAAACTCTTCATTTGACTGATGCTTCTGATCCCCTCTTATGGTAATATTCAGTCTGTGACTTACTATTACCATATATAATATGAAGCCTGCCCTAGATTGGAGAGGTCTATATATATGGGCATTCACCCTTCATGTAACTCTAACCTTGATCTACACAATCCAATCTGGTGTAAGGTCATATTCACTCCCCCACTGACTTTGGTTACAAGAAGTCAAAGCTGGAAGCCATGCTTCTTGTCCTACTAGTGATTGCTGTAATCACTAGCCTTGTTGTTTGTCTTGCTGCCTATTAGATTGTAGGCAAGACCATCCTCCCCTATAGCAGACTGGGGTTATAAGAGGTGTCTGCATCTACAGAGGTAAACAGATAGAAGAAGCCCTGCAGAGCATACATTGCCAATGGTTGCTGCTCTGAGTATGTTGGGAGCTGGATATCGTTATCGCTCATGTACTGGGTCTTGGTGGTTATCTAAGACTCTGAGAGCCTGTTACAGTACTCACCCGCTGCCTGAACCCTTGCCTACAGTGACTCCAAAAACCCTTTCCATGCTAACTCTCAATGTGGTGCACAAAGCACACCACCACACACTGTGGGAATTTTGCTTAGCTTTGTGAAAGGAAAAGAGCCTTAATATCTCGAGGGGCGCTAAGTGCGCTATCCAAGAGAGAGAAAAGGAATTCCAAAGCTACTGAATACAGATGTTACTATGCTACTTATATATTATCTATGGTCCTTGGTTTAGGGCAAACCAAGGACCATAGAATGTTCCGTATGACGTACGGTGACATAGTGGGGTCTAGACTGTTCTACGGGTATAGGGTTGTGACATAGTCTGACTAATGTGTGATGTATGGTCTAGACTTAAGGTCTAGGTATAAGGTAACTACATAAGCATTCATGAGGTTGCTAAGTCCTAGCTAACTACTGTAATCTTAGAGAAAATATCCGTGTTCATTTCATCACCCCCTTTTTAGCTGTCGAACTCCCGGTCAATGATGATGCTGGTAAGTTTAACATTGCTGTGAGGGTCGGGAATCTCGAAGAGATGGTTGGGGAGGTGGTTGAGGGACACCACGTATGAGTGGAAGGAAGGGTCGTTGAATAGGGGGGTGCCAGGGAAGGTGCACGTCGGGCAATCGCATTCGCCGTCTGTGAGGGTGCGGATGGCGGTGGGGTTGTCTCGGTGGAACTTCTTGATCGCCTGGGGGGCGTTTGAGACGTTCCTTTGGGGTTCCCAGGTGCGCTCTTCGTGAGGGTACCCCTTCCACTGTACTAGGTACTCCATCTTACCGTGTTGCTTATGGGAGTCGGCGACGTGTTCGACTTCATACTCTTCTTGTTGTTGGACGATAACCGGGGGTGGAGGTTTCGGTTTCGTCTGAGAGGGGGAGGTGCCAGGGTGATAGGGCGTGAGGAGTGACTCGTGGAAGATGGGGTGGATTCCTTTCCATGTCTTCGGGAGGTCGAGCTTGTAGGAGGCCTCGCCTACTTTGCGTTTCACTCTGAACGGCCCGTGTCGTTTGTCGTCGAATTTCTTCATCGGCTGATTGGTTCGGATATGGGTTCCTTCGAGTAGAACCTGCTGGCCCACGGTGTATTCGACATGGCAGGGGAGGCACGTTTGTCGTGAGATCTTTTCATCGCCTGTGCCGCTTTCTCTAGCGCGTCTTTTGCCGAGTTGTGATGTGCTTTCATTGTTTCGGCAAAAGAGGTGGCGGATTCGTTTTGCACTTCCACTCGTTTGTTGGGTATGAGCGGTTGCTGCCCGTAGTTGAGCAGGAAGGGCGAGACACCGGTCACGCTGGTAGTCTGGGAGTTGTGGGCGAATTCGGCTAGTGGTAGCCACTCCGCCCAGTCGGTTTGGCGATGATTTACGTAGATGCGCAGGTATTTCTCGACCTCTCGGTTGACGCATTCCGTTTGGCCATCAGTTTGGGGATGGTAGGCCATTAGACGGGTTGGCCTCAATGCCGAGGAGGGAGTAAAGGTTGTGCATGAATGACGATACAAATTGTGTTCCCCTATCTGAGATCACCTTATGGGGGACGCTGTGGAGTTTAAATATCTGGTTGTGGAAGACTATCGCGACTCCTTGTGACGTGATGGTGTCCATCACGGGCGTAAGGTGAATCATTTTGGAGAACCAGTCGACGACGACCAAGATAGCATTCTTGCTGTCGGATTGGGGGAGGGGGCCGATCAAATCTACGGAGATGATTTCCCATGGGAATGATGGAATTTCATTCAGGTGGAGCGGCATGCGGATTGCCGAGGCTTTAGCTTTGACCTTCTGGCAGGTGTCACAGCCTTTTACATACGACTCCACGTCTCTACGTAGGGATGGCCAATAATATTTGCTCATGATCAGGTCACGAGTGCGCCGGATACTGGGATGGCCGGCGATCGGGTGGTCATGATTGGCGGTGAGGATGTCCTCTCGAAAGTTTCGCGTCGTTTGGCACGTACACGAGTGACTTCCAGTGGACGAGCCCGTCCTTGTGAGTCCAGGGCAAACCTTCCTTTTCTAGGCCGTCCTTGGCGAATTGCTTGAGTTTGTACTGCATTTTTGTGATTCTCGAGAGCGTACTCACTGGTGTGACGGCTTTGAGGGAGACCATGGCGGAGGTTGGTGATGGTGGAGGTGAAAAAAGTGCGTCCGGGAGTAGTGTCTGTGTGGTGTTATCGGGTGTCACCCCCTTTTCGAAGTCTGGCCTCCTGGACAGAGGATCGGCTGGGTTTGTTTTGCCGGGTCTATGGCTGATTACCACATGGTACTCTTGCAGGACTTGTTGCCATCTGGCCTGGCAGCGTGTGAGATCTTGGGGTTTACAGAAGAACTCGAGGTTCTTATGATCCGTCCAGATCTCAATTGGGTGGGCAGCCTCGAGGAGGTATTGTCGCCATTCGTTAAGAGCAAACATAATGGCGAGCATCTCTAGGTCGGCTGCGTGGTAGTTCTGCTCGGCGTCATTGAGGGAACGGGAGATAAAGGCGATGGGGTGCCATACACCGTCGTGATGTTGGGAGAGGATGGCGCCAATGCCGATACCTGAACCGTCGGTTTTGATGTGGTAAGGGTCATTGTTGGTCGGCATGGCCAGCGCTGGGGTGGAGGAGATGGTGTTTTTGAGGGTTTGGAAGGCCTCTTGGCAGGCCGTCGTCCACTCGAAGTCTTTCTTCACCGACATGAGCGCGTTTAGAGGGCGCATGCGATCATGGCGAAATTCTTTACGAATCGTTGGTAGAAGTTGAGGAATCCGAGGAAACCTTGCAGTGTTTTCTTCGATGTGGGGACCGGCCAGCTTTTGATGGCTTCCACCTTTTTTCCATCCATCTTTACCTTGTCTTGTACAATGATGAGCCCGAGGAACTCAGTCTCTTGGACTTCAAAGTCACATTTATCATGACGCAGGTAGAGGTGGGCATCCCTCAAGATTTGTAGCACTTCTCGTACTACTCTTCGGTGTTCTTCGAGCGTTCTCGTGAATATCATGATATCGTCTATGTAGACGACCACTACGCCTCAGTCCATCAGATCCTTGAACAGCGCGTTCATCATGGTTTGAAACATCGCTGGGGAATTGGTGAGTCCAAAGAACATCATGAGCAGCTTGAATAGACCATGATTGGTTCGGAAGGCTGCCTTCCATTCGTCTCCTTCAGCCATTCATACATTGTTATATCCCCACCTCACGTTGAACTTGGTGTAATACTTGACCGATTTGAGCTTGTTGACCAGTTCGTTGATGAGCAGGAGAGGGTATCGGTTTCTTTTTGTTACTGCGTTTAGCTTGCGGTAATCTTGTACGGGGCGGAGGCGTCCATCTTTCTTCTTGGTGAAGAAGAATGCCAATGCGAAGGGGGACTTGGAAGGTCATATCCTTCCAGACTTAAGATTCTCCTCGAGGAAGGCGTCGAGTTCTTTTTGCTCACTGGGGTTCAGTGGGTAAACCTTGCAGTCTACCTCATGGTTCCCCAGGAGGAGTTCGATGGCATGGTCCCAAGGGCATCTCGGGGGCAGCACATTGAAACTCTCTTTGTCAAAGATGTTCTTGAATTCATGGATGTACTTCGGGGCGGCTTCCTCGAAGGTTTTCTTTTTCTTTTGGACATAGTCTTTGATTGCTACCTCTGTGGCGATGTTCTGATTGCTCAAGTATTCTACTACATCAAGCTTGAATAAGCGGTCGCCTTGCGAGGGCACGTAGTCTACGTCCATCTCATCTTCCTCCTCATCTACGTTGTTCGTGATGTGGTCTCCCTTGCAACGGAAGGAGATTCTATCCGTTTTCCAGTTGATGGCTGGGTTATGCATCTTCAGCCAATCATGTCCAAGGAATATCATGTTGGGCCTGAGGTTTGTTACTGCAAGGGCCAATTGTTCCTTGTGGTCCTGGACCTGGAGTTCAAGTATCACGAACTTCTCTACCTTGCCTCCGGTGTTCGGCATTGTATACAGTGAGGGGGTGGGGGAGGGAATGGGTGGGCACCCCCTTTTTAGCCAAGAAGTCCTTGTGTATAGAGGATCCCGTGCAACCCGAGTCGATCAGTGCCTTGATGTCAGCGGTCTGATGATTCACAAGGGTCACTTTGACAGGGATCTCTAGCGAGTTCTGTTTGGCCGCTTAGGGGGATGCTTTCCAGAACTTGGGCGCGTGCTGCAGGTCATGGAGAACCCAGTACGTATCCTCGTTGGAGAGCCATTGGAGGTCCTGCATGAGGTCCTGAGACACTTCGATCGTCCTGGTATCGTGGACGAAGGACTTAAGGTGGTGGATGCTCTGCTCTACATCCGTGTTCTCCACCTGAGCCTTCATCCAACGTATCAACCAAGAGTCTAATGTATTCAACCAGGAGTGAGAGGACGTCTCTTCCTTTCATGCTTCTTTGGGATGCTTGCAGGGTATTGTGTCTGCATCATTTGGTCCGTCATCTAACTTCACAGATGGCACGAACTTTACTCGTCGGAGTAGAATTGTCATGCTTTTTACTGATGGCATGCCAGGAAGGTTTACCCGGTTTTCAACTTCAGTCTCGTCAATGTCTAGAACCGCAAATTTATTCTTTGACAATGACTTAATTGGTACAGTAGGTCGACTGGTGTCTACTGTACAGTTTGAAAACCCGAGTCACTTGTTACATCTGAAGCGTAAACTACAGGCTCCTCCTGAGGAGCTTCCGCAGAGTTCATCATGGCCCTAATGGCCACAAACATGTCTGGGGACACTTCCTGTCCGTTGATGGTAATACTCCTTGCCTGTGGGTGAGGGCGGGGGGGTGGTCTGCACAGGGCCACAGTTTTCTGCACTTTCTACATAAACTGGCCGCACGTGCCTTGTCAAGCTCCATGGGAGCGCCTTGTCTGGGGAACGTCCTGGTTTGCTGGGGGTGTGGGCATGAAGCGGGCACCGGAGGGGGAGAAGTGGTCGTTGATGGGGCATAGCGGGGGCGAGGTACGAATTGTGGGTTGTAGGTAGGGCTGGTCACATAGACAGAGGTAGCTTTTTTGTGCTCTGCGATGGTGCCAAGCACTTCCTCTGCCCACACGAGGGCCTGTTCCCACTCACGAATGTCAGTTGAGTCAATGAGATCGGGCTTGTATCTCTCGACGTATTCCACCAGTTTGTTTCATGCCTGGTGGCATATTTCATTGATGATTGTGCGTTTGTTGATCCGCATGTCGAATTTGGCCTTGATTGCCAATTGGTATAGCCAGGTAAAGTAATCCTCAACAGCATCCTTCCCCTGCCGGAGGGAAAAGAGTTTCTGTTTGACTTGCCTGGCGAGGCCGGTGGGTTGGAATGTTTTCTTCAACTTATCTGTGAAGAATTCAAAGTTCACAAGGGCGTAAGCATTGCCCTCGGAGAGCAGGTTGGAGAAGCGGCCAGCCGCATTTTCACCATGCATGTACGAGAGCGTGATAAGGATTTTTTGGCAGTTGGTAAGTTCCGTCTGAAAGCTGCTGAGATAGATGGTCATTGTGCACCACCATTGCACGAATTTCTCTTTGTTCCCGTCGTAATGTTCCGGCTTAGAGGCCAGACTCTTCCCAATCTGGGGGGAAGTGGGAGGGAATCCACAAGCTGGCGCCCTCAGGAGTCCAGGTGAATTCAGGTGGGAGGAGGGCGACGGCGGGGATGGCAGTGGACAGGAGGGAGGAGGGGCCTGCAACGGGAGGTGACTCTGGACCCAGGGTGTTCTCACGGGAGAGGGCATGTTGACTCGGATGGTGTGACTTGGGGATCCTAGAGTGGAGGGGTCTAGAGTGGGGGGGTCTACGCGAGGAATCTCGATTGGGGGTGGTGGTCCAGCTGCTCCTGGGTCTGCCGTGAACTCCTGGTGCCAGAGGTTGTATCGGAGCACCAACTGGTGCAAATTGTACTGGGCGACCTCCTGCTGCAGGTGCGTTGTGACGGGGAGGCGTGGGGCCGGCTGGGCCAATTGGAGGCTAGGTAGGCTCTGGGCTGCGGCCCTCTGGGCAAGGTCCATGAAGCTCCCCGAGCGGGGGGAACGGCGGAGGTGGGGTGGGAGTACGGACTCTGGCTGGTGGTCATCTCTGCGGAGTCCGGCGAGCTCAGCTAAGCAGGTGATTGTACGTACATGCGGGTAAGTGTCAGCGAGTAGGTGGTAATGGGTGGTGTGGACGACTAGGCTGTAATCGGGGTGGGCCCCAGATGTAACAGCAGTGCAGAAAACTTGGTACAAGCGGGTCTGCTCAGGAGGCAGCTTGAAAAGAAAACAGCGGGAAGGACCGCACACCATCTAGAAGTGGGAGAGTCGGAGGGAGGAACCAGAGGATAACTTCTGTACTACAGGAAGGTGCTGCACTGTTATGAACCTTTTGGCACAAACCACAAGGCTAGGACTACTCACAGGTTACACAGATCCTGGCTCAATGAATGAGGTGGGGAGCCTTTATCCGTACTGTTCCCAACCCTACAATGACCAGAGTGGTCAAAGCTAATGAGTTGTTGGAGGAAAAATACAAGTGGATTAGACTGGGGTTACCAGTCATCAAAGTACTATCTTATATACATGAGGGAGATGTGCACAGACCAAGCAGTGCGTGTGATGATCTACTATGTATAGTAAGACGGAGATTAAAGGGGCTGTGTGAGAAGAGTGGAAATTAAAGAGACATAGATCACATGAGGTATGACATCATATGATGTCATAGGTTCTAGACCTAATCATGTGATGTGTTCCCACGGTCATGTGCACAGTCACATGACTTATGAAGAAAAAGGTTGAAGAAAATGAAAAGTAAGTGTTCGTTTGAAAAGTTTGAAAATTTCCTATATTATAACATGTACGGAGAGAAGTCGAGATAAACTCCCTTATCGCAGCTACATGACGTTACGGGTGATCATGTGAACCTGAGCACACTATCGTAGTGCCAATGTATGCTTGGGTCGATAACCACCCAAGAAGCGGGGCTAGTGCTCTATGCCCGATAGCAACTTTATCTTTACTTAGAACGCCAGATGAGCATATAGACAAGCACTTCAACGAGTGCTTTACTTGAGTGCGTCATGAGCACTAACGGATTCCTCTTAAGCCTGAGGTCCGGCTAAGGGTTGAGTGGTGGCGAAGAGCCCATGCACTCGGAAGAGGAGGGAGGAGTGAAAACGGTGGCCGGTATCTCCTTGTCTTCTTCTGCAGTAGAGGATGACCTTGTGCTAGCCACCACCTAGTAGGCTGGAATTACGCTTATCGCTAACAAGGGTCCTCGGTTCCTCTGAGGATGGACGTGGGGAGAGTCTGGGTCGGAAACGGGAGCAGTACTAGCAGGCAAAAAGTTTGCGCTGGCTAGGCAAAGCGAGTAGGAGTGGAGGGCTAGAAGTGTCCAGAGGCAAAGAGCCCAGGAACGAGGTAATAGCTTTGGAATTTGAAAGGAAAAGAGCCTTAATATCTCAAGGGGCGCTAAGTGCACTATCCAAGAGAGAGAAAAGAATTCCAAAGCTACCGAATACAGATGTTACTATGCTACTTATATACTATCTATGGTCCTTGGTTTAGAGCCAGTGTGGAAACTACTAGAATGTTCCGTATGACATACGGTGATGTAGTGGGGTCTAGACTGTTCTACGGGTATAGGGTTGTGATGTAGTCTGACTAATGTGTGACGTATGGTCTAGACTTAAGGTCTAGGTATAAGGTAACTACTATACGTAAGTGTTCATGGGGTTGCTAAGTCCTAGCTAACCACTGTAATCTTAGAGAAAATATCCGCATTTGTTTCACTTTGGTGGAGTTATAAATAGTACATACTCTTGGCTACAAGATTACTCCCTAGGTCATGTGATGTGGTCCACAGGCTGTGGAGATATAATCAATATGAAACAGTAATACCATGGAAAGGGTTTTTTTTTCACTTTTGAATTGAAAAGGGTATTTGGATATTATCAGTACTTGGTATAGCCTCCTTTTGCTCTAAGCACTGCCTGAATCCTCCTAGGCATGCTTTCAATCAATTTCTGACACTCCTCCACTGGTATCCTATCTCACTCCACTCAAACCCTTTCCCACAATTCATGAATTCCATTAGGGGGTTTTCATGCTTTGCAAGGCTCCTCTTCAGACAACTCCAGAGATGTTCAATAGGGTTGAGGTCAGGAGATTGTGCAGGCCACACTATAGTACTGAATTCTTGCTCCTCTAGCCAGTTCTTGACCAGCCTGCAGGTATGCTTGGAGTCATTGTCCTGCTGAAAAGATGATGTTAGGAGGATTGAGACCATAATACTCCAGGGTTTGCTGAAGCTCATCCTTCAAAATTTGAAGATAGAGGTCCTCATCCATCCTACCATCAATCTTAGTAGCAAAGCCAACTCCCTCCCAAGTCATACAGCCCCACATCATCAGAGAACCTCCTCCAAACTTGAGGGTTCCATCCACCAGCCTATCACTAAGCCCCTCACCTGCCCTCTTCCATGCCCATTTACACCCATCTGACCCTAGGTGATTGATTTTGGTCTCATCAGACCATATCACCTTCTTCCAATCCTCCATAGTCCAATCCTTATATGCATAGGCAAAATCCAAGCGAGCCTTGCAATGCCTAGCAGAGAGGAGGGGATGTTTGGACTTCACCACAGCTTTTATACCAGCTTTCTTCAAGTGGAGGTGGACAGTATTGGCAGAGAGGGGTTGGTTGATGATATTGGTGAGGGCTTTGGTTACTTGGACAGCATTTTCAGCTTTCCCAGAGGTGATTAGATGTTGGGCATGATGAATGTTGGTGGGAGAAAGCTTGGAAGGATGACCCCCAGGAGCTTTGGGAAGGGCAGAATGCTCTTTGGAGCGAAGCTTGGATATGGCAGAAGGGCTGACACTAGTTTGCTTGGCAATGGCTTCACCAGAGCAGCCAGAATCAAGCAAAGACAGAATAGTGCTTTGTTGGGGAAGGGAGAGGGATTTGACCATGGTGGTGGTTAAGAATGAAGAAGTGTGTGAACTTTTTTAAGCTCAGACATGCTATTTATATGTATATCTTTGTTTGCATGAACAAACAATGGCAAATATGATATGATTTGACTAAGATCCTAGTCATCAGTTTAAAAGTGAAAAAGCTCTTTCCATGGTATTACTGTTTCACATTGATCATATCTCCACAGCCTGTGGACCAAATCACATGACCTAGGAAGCAATCTCATAGCCAAGAGTATGTACTATTTATAATCCCACCAAAGCTAAGCGGAATTCCCACAGTGTGTGGTGGTGCGCAAATGCGCACCACATTGAGGGTTAGTATGGAAAGGGTTTTTGGAGTCACTGTATTTGAGAAAGGGAGAGTAACAGGTCTTGGTGGAACTCAGATCACCTTTGGTTCACCAGGTCATGTGTCCCATTGTTACAAGGTCGTAACAGACCATGCAGCCTTCTATTCTCCCATTCTGGCATACATATGACCCTTCCTCAGATGATCATTATACACTGCTTGTCAGCACTAACCCTATCTTCCATCAACTCCTGAATGCTAGTCAGATGTCTGGCTCAAGACTCACATAGGCAGATGTCAGCAGTGAGTAATAATTTAAGCAAGTCTTTCCTGTATGTTGTCATCAACCTTACAGGGAACAATAACAATCTGCCTTTGAGTCCTAGTATGTACATATACCTTGACCTTCAAGTGTAGTTCATCATTTCTAACATACATACCAGGTAGGGCCAGAGTTGCCCCCCAAACCAGAGCCCAAACATCAGGCATTGGACATATTGTTCCAGATATACAGTGGCTCAAAAAACCGTCCCGCATGTTTGGTCATTTTTCACTAAATGTGTTATTCCCCAATAACCCCTAACCCTTACCCTAACATATAGGTGTATGAAATGACAGCACTGACCCTTGGCTTTCTATCCATCAAGGTTATAAGACATATGAATAAGAATTGATGAACTGGCAGCCATTTCAAAACAATGACTCATTCAGACAGTTTTTTGACTCTAAATTTATCTAGGTATCTAGTACTTGGTATGAGCTCCTTTGGCCTTGATAACTGCTTCAATCCTTCTAGGCATACTTTCTATCCATTTCTGACACTGTTCCTCATCAATCTTTCCCCACTGCTCCACTACTCTTTCCCACAATTAATGAAGCACCTGTAGGAGCATTTTCATAACCTGGGAGGCATCTCTCGAGGTGATTGCAAGTATGTTCAATGGGATTAAGGTCTGGAGATTGTGCAGGCCAGTCCAGAAGCTTGATTCCTTGCTCTTCAAGCCATCTTTGGGCTCTTTTAGAGGTATGCTTGGGATCATTATCTTGTTGAAAGATAATGTCATCTTCCGGAATTCCAGACTCCTCCATGCTTTGCAGCAACCCCTGCTCCAATATGGCCACATACTGTTCAGCATCCATTCTCCCCTCCACCTCACTCAAAATCCCCACTCCATTCCACCCTATGCAGCCCCATACCATCAGTGAACCTCCTCCAAACTTGACTGTGCCTTGGACCTCTCTAGCAATTAGCCCCTCTCCATTCTTTTTCCACACATACTCTTGCCCATCTGACCCAATCCTATTGATCTTGGTCTCATCTGACCATATAACTCTCTTCCAGTCCTCCACAGTCCAATGCTGGTACTTGAGAGCAAAGGCTAATCTTCTTTTCTTGTGACCACTAGAAAGCAGTGGCTTTTTCTTCTTTACCACAGCCTTTAAGGAGGCTTCCTTGAGAGTATTTCTAACAGTCTGAGGACAGACAGGGGCATCAATAATGGCATTGATGTATTGGGCAGCATGAACAGCATTCCTGGCCTTGCCAGTAATAATTTGCTGGACAGTAGCTCTTTTGTTGGTAGAGGTAAGCTTGGAAGGACAGCCACCAAGAAGCCTAGTCTTGTCTGGCTGGAGTTCCTGAAGCACTTGGCATACTGTAGACTTCCCTAGGCCAGTTTGGGCAGAGATTTTCCTAGAGGAAAGCCCATGAGAGGAGAGAGAGATGATATTGTTTCTTTGAGAGATGGAAATGGGTTTTGTGGTGATGGTGGGAAAATAAACATGGAATGATGGGGTTTATATATGTTGTCTGACACTCAGTTACGTAATGGTGACATAATAGAAGCCTTACCAAATGTATGTAATCATATTACAGCATGCTAGGGTCCAATATATGTAATCAAAACTTAGAGTCAAAAAACTGTCCGAATGAGTCATTGTTTTGAAATGGCTGCCAGTTCATCAATTCTTATTCAT